>CM035223.1:4630222-4651900 GCA_020233015.1 Callinectes sapidus
GGCAACTAGGGGCCAGAGTTACTTGAAAGCCGTTCACGAGAGAGAGGTGTTTACGGCGGAGAAGTGCAAGCAAGACTGGCCGACTGGCGGGAAGGCGCATCAGCCGCCAAATGTTTTTGTGTTCGAATTGAGAGGATTGGATTGAAAGTCAAAATTTGTTCGCCAGATGTGTTCGGATTGAGAAATGTTCGAGTCAAAGGGTATTGGAATCAAGAGGTCCCACTGTATATATATATATATATATATATATATATATATATATATATATATATATATATATATACAATGGTACCTCTTCATTTGAACACACTTTGACTCAAACACTTCCCAATCTGAACACACATGATGAACAAATTTTGACCTCCAATCCGAATGCAGCCTCTCAATTCGAACACAAACACGTGGCAGCTAACGCCGCCTTCCCGCCAGTCGGCCAGTCTCACTTGCACTTCTCCACCATGAACACCTCTCTCTATTGCAACTCATGAACGGCTTTCAAGTCACTCCGGCCCCTAGTTGCCTCGGTTACTCTAGCTCCCAACCCTGGTCCCTTCCCACCTACCATCCCAGTCTGTGCGGTCTTCTACTTTGGTCACTGGCAAACCTATTTAATAATAAAGATATATTTAAAACATTAAACAACCAATGGAGAATGAATTGTTAGATATCATTAACATTTGCGCAAACTACGATAATAAAATAATTTGCAGTTTTGTACAGTAATCTATACTTTTCTTGAAATTATTCCTTTAGGAAATGATGCTTCGACAATTCTACTTGATAAGAGAGAAAGAGAGAGAGAGAGAGGGGAGGGGGAGAATGGTGAGTGGCTGGAGGTGGGAGGGAATGGTGGGTGCGGCTTACTTGGTCTGTTTGTGCGTCGAATGGGAGCTGATAGGGAACGGAGTGAGGGGGAGGGGGGAAATACTACGCAATCTGTTCCATATTCAGTGCATGAGATGGAGGCGGGGACTCAAGAGAGGCCTGTTTAGGCTTCATTGGGACTCCGAGGTAAATAAATCTTTTGTTATGCCTGTTTTTTTATGCATTTCATGCCTGTGTTTACTTTATACTATCAAAATGTGAGCAATACCTATGATGAGATGAGGGGAAAACAAAGTGCCAATGTGTTAAATTATGTTGCCGCTCTGGTGGGCCAGGACCAATTTTTTTTTTTTTTTCTCATTACTTCTTAGCAATGGCTATTGCATTTTTAGCAATTGCGGCGATGTTAAGAGACCAATTTCTCGTAATAGGTGGGGTTGAGTGTAGTGTTTTTATTTAAAATAAACTGGAATGGATTAAATGTTTTTACATTAATTTCAATGGCAAAATTTGCTTCCTAATTCGAAAATTCGCAATTCAAACAGCCAAAAAGAACAAATTAAGTTCAAATTAAGAGGTACAACTGCATATATATTGTAAGCACATGTTATTATGAAACTGCTGTTGTTTGGGTTGCATAAAGGAACTCACGTGAGACATCTTTCATGTGAAAGTCAATTTTCTTGGCATCAATCTTTAGCGCATCTAAAATTTGTGAGTTACAATCCACTGGAGCCAATACGTGACAGTTGGTGGGTCTCTTAGTCAAGTCATCATCCAAAATTTCCTTGTACTCCTCCTCTCGGAAGCTGTTGTCAAACTTGTGATTCAGCAACCTGCCTGTCAATCTGAACAGATACTTCATCCAAAGGACTTAAAGTACTAGCACACTGCATGAGGACACTACCATGCACCCTCTCCTCCTGAGTCACTGTCATTACTTGAAGGACAATGCACAGCTGAATTTGAAGTAAAATCAGAAATCCCAGCAGTCGAGTCTGAACAAGGCACCTGCACAAGCCACCTGCTGGCATTGGCTTGCATGGCATCGGTGGTGACATCATCAACGCCACCAGTAAAACTTTCCTCTGTCTTCAACTTTTGCATGTCATTCCTCAGCTTAGCCAAAGTTTCCATTACCATGTTCTAAGGTGAAAAATTAACCTCATCCCGTGAGGTGGAGAATTAACCTCATCCTGTAAGATGGAAGACACAGAAACACTAAGTCGAGCATCAGACTCGCCACCACTGCCTGAGTCGGCAGGATCCAAGGAATGTTTACATGCCTTTCTAGAATGTTCTCTATGGGAAAAACTGCTTCTGGACCTAATTGAACCACCATACTGGTCCAGCTAAGAGTTGCAAACTCTTGTAAAAGTACACCAGACTAGGTACTCACCCACTCACACACAGATAGTGGCTGGCAGTAGGTAGGTATCACTATACTACTGTACTGGTCCAGACAAGATTCATAATCTCCAGTAAAAGTACAGAAACTAAGCACTCACCTACTGCTACACAGATAATGGTAGAGTAGGTAGGCATCACCATACCACTGTGCTAGTTCAGCCAAGAGTCGTAAACTCTAGTAAAAGTGCACTAAACTAAACACTCATACACTCTTACAAGGATAATGGGTGGTGTTGCAACCTGCTTCTAAACAGATAACAGGTTATGGCAAAGCCTTTCTGCTCCATAAAGGATAACAGGAAGAAGGCTGCCAGATGGTTTTCCTTGACAGTGGAGCAGTACGTCTGATCTGGTAGTGTGTAGCAGCACAGTGTATCTTATGGGAATGCACCCTCTAACAGCAGAGTGATTTGCTGATGTGAAATTCAATCCCTCCTCCTCCCTCCTCCTACCCATTCTAACGCATCCAGTACAAGTCAGTATTGGTCAATGTGCCCGATGCTCGATAATATATTGTTACGCTGATCCCCCCCCCCCCCCCCCCCCCCGTCCACACACACACAGCTTCCACAGCGACGACAGGTACACTTTTCTTACCAACAGCGTCATCCTCAGGACAGCAAACAGGACGGGGTCAGCAGCAAACAAAGGGACACTTCTCGGCGAAGATTCGTGGCTAGCAAGGGGGAGCGAGGTAACAGACCCACAGACCCCAGACTTACTCAGAGAGGCACGAATACAGTTAAAGGCACGACACAACTTCCTTACTTTACTAGCACACAAGAGAGTAAATACAGGATGGCACACAGTACTTAACAGCACTACACAAACAGGGCAAGATCGCGTCCACAGGGAGAGCGGGAGAGGCAGGCGTCCTCTCAAGGCAAAACTGGCTACATCTCTCTCAGGAGGAGAGAGTGAGGGTGACTCACACTCCTCACTGGGCTGCAACTGCCTCTGCTGGGCTCACCCTCTGGTCACCCAGCCACCAATTACTGAGTCAGCAAAAGCCCCCTTTCCTTTGTGTGGCTCCTCCAGCCGCATCTCTCTCTCTCTCTCCCTCCTGTCTCTTTCTTCTCCATTGGGTTCCTCCGATCACAATCTCATATCTGTATCTTGTCCTATCTCTCCAATTCCTCCACAGGATCCTCCAAAGCGGAGGTGCCTTTGGCATTTTGCCTCTGCTAGTTGGGCGGACCTGAGGAGGTATTATGCTGATTTTCCCTGGAATGATTACTGCTTCCGTGACAGAGACCCGTCTCTGTGCGCTGAGCGCATAACAGAGGTGATAGTGTCTGGCATGGAGGCATACATTCCTCACTCTTTTTCTCGACCTAAACCTTCCAAACCCTGGTTTAACACAGCTTGCTCTCGTGTTATCCATGATAGAGAGGTGGCCCACAAAAGGTACTTGAGCATTCCAACACCTGAGTCTCACGTGCTTTATATTTCTGCCCGAAATCATGCCAAGTCTGTTCTTCAACTTGCCAAAAACTCCTTCATTCACAGAAAGTTTCAAAATCTTTCCAGATATAACTCACCTCGAGACTTCTGGCATCTAGCCAAAAACATCTCTAACAACTTTACTTCTTCATCTTTCCCTCCTTTAGTTCAACCGGATGGCACCAATGCCATCTCATCTATCTCTAAAGCTGAACTCTTCGCTCAAACCTTTGCTCATAACTCTACCTTGGACGATTCCGGGCTTGTTCCTCCTTCTCCTCCCCCCTCTGACTACTTCATGCTACCTATTAAAATCCTTCGTAATGATGTTTTCCATGCCCTCGCTGGCCTAAACCCTCGGAAGGCTTATGGACCTGATGGGGTACTTCCTATTGTCCTCCGAAACTGTGCCTCCGTGCTTGCACCTTGCCTAGTCAAACTCTTTCAACTCTGTCTATCTACATCTACCTTTCCGTCTTGCTGGAAGTTTGCCTACATACAGCCTGTTCGTGACCATGGCTGGGGGATAGAGTAACCAAGGCAACTAGGGGCCGGAGTAACTTAACCCTTAAATGACGGTGATCGTTCATGTAAGCGCGCCCCGCACTGTCTTGTGGGGCGGTGATCATTCATATAATCAGCATTTTTCCCGCGCGCCGTTTCAAATCAGGCGCGGACTTTTTCTCCCTAAATGATTGACTAGTCATATGGCAACACTTCTCAGTGAGGGAGGAGTTATCTGGATCCTCTTGCTACACACCAGACCAAATTTCCCTGCCATTGAGGTGACATCTGGCAGCTCCCAAGTATGCATCGGGTAGAAAGACCATTCTAGCTGAGATGATGAATGAGGCTGCTGATATCAGTGATTTATTAGGGAGTGATTTAGAAGATATTGATGATAGTGAGTGGAGTATGGAGTCAGAAGAGAGTGAAGAGAGTACTTCTGATGAGGATGAAGATGGAGAAGAAATTACGAGGGCAGCAGTGGATGCAGCCTCATCATAATCTGGTGAATGCCATATTGGTGAATGGACATATTGGCCACGAGCAATGTGTCCCAGAGTGTCGCTGGACATGGTGTGGCCGCTGTGACGCATGGAGCGTGACTGAATGAAACATTGCTTGCCTTGACCAAGTCACCAAGCAAAGTTGTCAAATTATTGCACTTGCCATCTTTTTTTATTTGTAATAATAGTAATGGTATTAAATATGGAAAAAATAATAATACAATTATGTTATTTAGCTCTGATAAAAAAAAAAAACAGGCAAGGAAAGATACATTCATGAGAGAGAGAGAGAGAGAGAGAGAGAGAGAGAGAGAGAGAGAGAGAGAGAGAGAGAGAGAGAGAGAGAGAGAGAGAGAGAGAGAGAGAGAGAGAGAGAGAGAGAGAGAGAGAGAGAGAGAGAGAGAGAGAGAGACTGAGCGAGCGAGCGAGGGAGAGAGAGACCAAGCGCCTGGGGGTACCTTTCTACTCAGAGCCTCACATCAAGCCCCGCCCACATAATTATTTGACACGCTATAACTTGACTCTCAGATGTCACTGTGTGCTAAGAAATACATCACTGCAATCAGCATCAAAAGGAGGCATAGTTCTATGTAACTGGAATAGTTCTGTAACATTTAAGAGGTACTGTATATTACCCAGAAATGGAGCAGAAAACTCACTGAGCAGGCCGTCAGTTAAGGGTTAAAAGCCATTCCCAAGTCGTAATAGTGAGAGGTGTTCACAGCGAAGTGCAAGCAAGACTGGCCAACTGGCGGGAAGGCAGCCACGTGTTTTTGCATTCAAATTGAGAGGCTGTGTTTGGATTGGAGGTCAAAAATTGTTCGCCAAATGTGTTCGGATTGGAAAGTGTTCGAGTCAAAGGGTGTTCGAATCAAGAGGTACCACTGTACGCTTTTCTTGCTGTATAAAGCATACTTCACGAATAATCTAATTGATATCAGTTCCTAATTTGTAATGTGTACCCCTACTTTAGAACATTTCCTTTTACTTGTTCATGTAGTTATATGTGTTATATTCACTCAGTAAAGGCATTTATTTAGTGAGAAGGCTGTCAGTATTGGTTCGTAAGCCTCGTGTAACTCTATACACATAACATTGAACCTTGGAATAATGGCTAATTGTAGTGCAACAAGCAAGGAAAGATCAACAGACATCACTGTAAATGCATTCAGAAAGAAGCTGAAATGATGGGCCAAGATATATGAAGAGAGAAATGTTGAACTGTTTCCCTTGCTGAAAAAATTTGTTGAAGAGAATGAATGCACTCATGTTTGTATAATATGACCGGAGCCATCACCACTCATCTTCGAAGTCTCTTTGACCACTTCAAAAAGTACTTCAAAGAAGAGACAACAACTCTGCAACAATATGACTGGATACAACAATCATTCACTGCTACTGGAAGTCACATACCATCAAATCTGGAGAATGCACTGCTTGAACTTTCAAGTGATCGAACCTTATGGATGAAGCTTAAGTTTTGAATATCAATGCAGAAGAATATCAAGGATTATCCAAGACCACAATGATTGTGCTGAAGCCTTTTGTAAAGTTACATTTCCCACAGTAATATACATTAAAAACAAGTACAGATCACGACTTAATGTTGAAGATGACCTCTCTGTTGTGCATCACCCCAAGGCTGGAGATACTGTACTTCAAGAAGCAAGCCCATCCTTCACATTAATAATGAAAAGTTGTTCACCTTTTACAAACTGTGTCTGTGTGTGTATTCGCCTAGCTGTAGTTCTCGGACCTCGTGTAATTAAAAAATATGTAAAACAAACTTGAGCAAAGATAGAGTCACCTGTACCAGATCATTGTATGACAACAAAACATTGAATTTTCCACTAGAGAGAGCAGGAAATTCTGATGACATATTCAAATCTAATATTAAGGTCTTCAAATTCTTACCTCTTTTTTTATGCTAATAGCAAATACTTCAGCTAAACAGGGGTTAGAGGCCTCCTCACTTCTCTCAACAGTAGCAGGAGAAGAGAGCCCTGGAGCAAGGAGGCTACACTCTGAAGGGAAAATAAATATTTGTAGGATAAACAGATCTGAAAAAAAGTATTCATCATCAAAGATAAAGATAGTCACCCATTAACCCCTGAACAGCAGTGAATCTATACATAAATGTTTCAAAACTGGGACTTTTCGTCGATGCGTCTATATACAAACGTCTGCTCCTATTTGACCACATTGAGTTGTGGCTCGTCTATTTATAGACGATTCCTTACTAGTAACAAAATCAATCAAATAAATCATTATTAGGCATCTCAAAGCCCTAGATGCTTGCTAAGACTGCCTTTCAAGGACAGTCACAAATTGTTCTCTCTCGGTGGTGGATATGCTTCGCACATAAGCTAATGCTTGAAATTTTGCCTTTTTCTCTACTTTCTTTCATACTTAGTTTATCATGGCAAGAAATAAGAGACCTCTTGAACCAGACTTGAACCAGAAGAATTAACTGTTTTAGTAGCTGAGGATGCAGAGGGTAATTTTTTGGAGGATTTTGATGATTCTGACTCATCCTTTGCCAGTGCTTACACTAACATAGAATCAGAGCCTGAAATTGAAGCAGATAGCCAGTCTGATGCTAATGAACAAACTGAAGCTGAAGATTATATTCAATATAACTAGCAAAATCAATCAGCTGTTGAAAGAGCCTTTTCCCTTTATGGGTAATAGTTGTAAAACTTTTTCTGAAGAATAACCAGCCACCTTCAAATATATTTCATGCTTTTTTTGGTGGTGAATCACTAGATCACATTGATATCACAATGTAGCAGCCTAGCATTGCATATCAAAAGCTATCATGCTATCATATAATCAGTACTCACCAGGAGGAGGAGGAGGAGGAGGAGGAGGAGGAGGAGGAGGAGGAGGAGGAGGAGGAGGAGGAGGAGGAGGAGGAGGAAGAGGAGGAGGAGGAGGAGGCCTTGCGACCCATGATGAGGTCACTCGTTTACTATACTATAACTATAGCAAACTATATAGTAGGAGGCAAGGATAGAACAGAAGAAGCTCCTCCCCACCCACCACTCCCTCCGGCATTACCCGGCAAGAAATGAAACAAAAAATGCACCCCGATTGTTGAGAAAAGGACAATCGGGGAAATTTAAAGAGGAAACATGGGAAAGAAAAAAGTACTAATGTAACTACTACTATTTTCAAGGAAAAGTTATATCTACTGTAACTACTACTATCACTAAAATGAAAAGGAAAAAAGAAAAAAAAAATATATATATATATATACGTTCAAAAGGTAATTATCGCAGGCCATTTTCTTTATAACACTTGTCAAATCTACTTTTGAAAGTAACTACCGTCTTAGCTTGAATGACTGACGCTGGCAGCTTGTTCCAAACTTCAACTACTCTTACGTTAAAGAAGTTTTTCCGCAAATCCGTATTAAATCTTTGCCCTTTAAGTTTTAAACCATTACTTTTTGTCACTGACTGCATAAGCTCAAAAAGATTTTCGTAATCTATCTTGTCTATGTTCTTAAGTATTTTGAACGTTTGAATGAGGTCACCTTGGATGCAACTATCTCTAAGGGAAGATATATCTAATTTTTTAAGGCGTTCCTCGAAAGACAGACTACGTATTCCGGGGAATAGCTTTGTTGCTCATCTTTGCACGCTCTCTAATTTATTTATATCTTTTTGATACAATGGAGACCAGAACTGAACTGTGTATTCCAAATGCGGTCTCACTAGTGATGTGTAAAGATGCGTTATGACTTCAGGAGTTTTGTAATCAAAATTGCGCGCGATAAATCCTAAGACAGTGTTTGCTTTATGACTTGCGACCGAACACTATGCAGCACATTTAAGGTCATTGGTTATAATTACACCCAGGTCCTTCACTTCAGTGACTTTAATTAAGTTGTGTTCGTGTAATTTGTAGTTATATTTTACATTGTTTTGGCCAATGTGCATTACTTTGCACTTACCTCCATTAAAATTTAAGAGCCATTTGTCACTCCAGCAACTAAAGTTGCCTAAATCCCGCTGGATGACATCACAGTCGTCTCTAGTGCTTACTTTACTGCCTAGTTTGGCGTTGTCAGCAAATTTTGATATTTTTTATATGATGACGCAGTCTAGATCATTTATGTACATATATTAAAAAAAGTAATGGACCTAAAACTGAACCATGGTGAACACCACTAGTAACTTAAAGCCAGTCGGAAGTTTCTCCATTAATAACTACTCGTTGCTTTCCATTTGTTAGCTAACTCTCAATCCAACCACACAACAGCTCTCCCATCCCGTGAGCTTTCAGTTTAATTAGGAGACGTTGGTGAGGTACAGTGTCAAAAGCTTTCCTCAAGTCAAGATAGATTATGTCGATGAATCTCATCGTAATTAGAGAATATGTCATTAAAAAAATCTAGATTAGTTAGGCAAGATCTGTTGTTCCGGAACCCATGTTGTGAATCTAATATCAATTCGTGGCTGTCTAGAAAAGAGGTGATTTTGTCTCTAAGTATTTTTTCAAAAATTTTTATAACTACTGAGGTGAGACTGATGGATCTGTAATTACCGGCCTCGTTTTTGTTACCTTTCTTGAAAATTGGCATGACATTTGTGCATCTCTAGTGATTTGGAACTGTATTTTCTTGTAATGATCTGTTAAAAAGTAGTTTAAGAGGTAACACGAGTTCATCTTGACATTCTTTTAATCGCCAAGTTGGTAATCTATCAGCACCCGTGCTTCTGTTAGGGTTGAGGTTGCGAAGGCTATATCATCTTCGCTTATTTCACATATTATTAACTTTTCATTTTCAGATCCTCTAAACATGTTGATCATGGTTTGCAAGGTTGAGGTGTCTTCTGTGATAAATAAGCTGTGAAAAAAGTTATTTAGGATATTTGCCATGGCTTTGCCGTCAGTAACAAGTGTGTTATTACTGTCTTTTATGGGCCCTATTATTTCTTTGACTGTTTTCTTACTACGAATGTATTGGAAAACTTTTTAGGATTTGTTTTGGCTTATCTTGCTATGTTAATTTCGAGGTTACGTTTTGACTTTCTTATATCTCTCTCACATCTTTTCATGGCAATGTAGCAACTGTAATCATTATCAGATTTGGTTTGTTTGTATTTAGCGTATAGGCTCTTTTTCCTGGCAATGATGTGTTTCAAGAAGTTAGTCATCCAGGAGGAGGAGGAGGAGGAGGAGGAGGAGGAGGAGGAGGAATACAAATGAATACAAAGGAATACAAAGGAAGGCCAAGCAGCAGAAGAACTTTTGATCCTTTCAAGGCTGCTTGGTAATTACTTCTAACTATCAACAGGGAAGAGAGGCAGGACAGTACAGAAGGCTCCTCCCCACCCACCACTCCCTCCAGCTTTCGCTGGCATGGAAAGTAGTTTGGAAAAATATCATGCAGTATAGAAAAACTAGCATGGAATTTTCACAGAAAGGGATGAAAGGAAATTTAACTATTCATCTATGGTGAACTCTACATGTCTATCTGAAAAGAAAAGAAACACAGAAACCATGACATTAATTGGAGATACGTGTTAAATTATTCAGACAAGAAGAGAGCTTGTTGGGGATTTGCTTTTAAATATTTATCAATTTTGTTTTTAAATGATGGAATAGAGCTGCTGTTTACAATTCCAGAGGGCAGCTTATTCCAGTTGTTAACAATTTGGTTAAATAAAAGTACTTAGCTTCATGAGATTTAAAGCGCTTAGGTATAATTTTGCAACCATTATTTCTTGTTGTGTTTGAATTATCAATGTTAAAATACTTATTAATGTTAAGATTACCATATCCTTTAAAAATTTTGAAAACTTCGATTAGGTCTCCTCTTAGGAGGAGGAGGAGGAAGAGGAGGAGGAGGAGGAGGAGGAATACAAAGTATACAAAGTACAAAGTAGGGTCAAACAGCAGCAGACCTTTTGGTCCTTTCAAGACTGCTTGGTTACTACTGCTAACTATCTACAGGGAAGAGAGACAGGACAGTACAGGAGAAGGCTCCTCCCCATCCACCACCCCCTTCAGCTTTCGCTGGCATGGAAAATAGCTTGGAAAAGTACCATGCAGTATGGAAAAACTAGCATGGAATTTTCACAGGAAAGGATGAAAGGAAATTTTGCTATTCACCTATGGTGAACTCTACATGTCTATCTGAAAAAGAAAAGAGACACAGAAACCATGACTTTAATTAATAGGAGATACGTGTTAAGATTATTTGGACAAGAAGAGAACTTGCTGGGGGTTTGCTTTTCAATATTTATCAATTTTGTTTTTGAATGATGGAATAAAGCTGCTGTTTACAATTTCAGAGGGCAGCTTATTTCAGATGTTAACAACGCGGTTAAAGAAAAAGTACTTAGCCTCATGAGATTTAAAGCGCTTAGGTATAATTTTGCAACCATTATTTCTTGTGTTTGAATTATCAATGTTAAAATACTTATTAACGTTAAGATTACTATATCCTTTAAAAATTTTGAAAACTTCGATTAGGTCTCTTCTTATCCTGCACTTTGTTAAGCTGAATAGGTTTTATTCTTCCAGTCGTTCCTCTTATGTCTTATTTTTCAGTCTTGGAATCATTTTCGTGACTGTGCATTGTATTTTTCCAGTTTTTCCATGTCTTTTCTGTAGTATGGTGACCAGAACTGCACACAATATTTGAGTTTAGGATGCACCAATAAGTTATATAAGGCAAGTATGACCTTTTAAGATTTAAATTCAAAGGTTCTACCAATGAACCCTACTAATTTATTTGCCATTTTCACTGTTTCTGTGCAGTGTTGGCTCGGCTTAAGATCCTTTGATACCACAACGCCAAGATCTACTTCTTTTTCTATACTTGCCAGAGGCACATTTTTCATCAAGTATTTAGCTTGGACATTGCTGTTTCCGATATGAAGGACCTTGCACTTTTCTACGTTAAATTTCATCTGCCATTTTTCCACCCAGCATGCTAATTTGTTGAGGTCACTCTGTAATTCTTGCCATTGTGACGCTGACTCTACTTTACTCATTATTTTGATGTCATCCGCAAATTTACTTAAAGTGCAGTTTAGGCTTTCATCAATATCACTGATGTATATTATGAAAAGTACTGGACCTAAAACAGAGCCTTGAGGAACACTGCTATTTACTTTATGCCACTCTGACTCATTTCCGTTGATAACAACACGTTGTTTTCTATCTGAGAGCCAATCTCCCAGTCATTTCAGGGTATTTCCGGCTATGCCGGGAGCGTTTACTTTACTTATTAGCCTCTTATGTGGGACAGTGTCAAAAGCTTTCTGGAAATCAAGGTAAATAATGTCCACTGCTTTTGTCTCGTCATACGAGTTAAATACTTCATAAAAGAAGTCTAGTAAATTTGTTAGGCAGGAGCGCCTGTTTCTGAATCCGTGTTGGGAGTCTTTTATTATTTTTTTCTCTTCTAGGAGGAGGAGGAGGAGAAGGAGGAGGAGGAGGAGGAGGAAGAGGAGGAGGAGGAGGATTATCATTATTATCATTATCATTATTTTCTACTCACTTCCTTCTCTTAACTTAAGGCTGTCCTGAGGAGAACTGGAAGAATATTCTGTCTGGGGTTCCCTGCAAAATTTATAAGACAAAATCAGCTAAAATAAGCAGAAAACTGTTTAGATCTACAACAAACATTATTTGACAACTGCATTATATAAAAGAGAGAGCATTGAAAATAACAAGTGGATTTGATCCAGTTATTACTGCACACTGAAAACACAAAAATAAGCAGTAGAAACAAAGGTGGTAAAACTAAAGAGACAGAAATAAGGTAATGAATTTTGTTATAAAAATATGAAAATGTGAAACAAATCAAGGAGATACATATGTGTAAGATTATAATGATTATGAAACATAATCTGGAATTCTGGATAATCCTTTTGCCCATTTCCTAGAGTAAATGGTATCACACAAACCTACTTTTAAAATTTTTTGTCATCATATGCCATCATCCCTCTTACATAAAAAACATTCTTTTGCATAAGCTCTCTTCTGATTTAATTTTGCCAAAACCTTTTTAGAGCTATTTAAGAATTTCTTAATCACAAACTCCTCTGAAATAATGTATTTCTTATTATTAAGCAGCAATTTCTAAATATTATACTGGTTGGACACTTGAATTTTATTACTTACTGTTTCTCCTTATGTTGGGTACCAGTCAGGATAATGTTGTGAAGTGTTACATATAACAGTGAAAGTGTTAAAATTGACAATCAATAAATACCTAATGACTGGATGCAGCTGAGTGTTGTAGTCAGTGTTTGCTTCAGTTTCAGTCCTTGCCACCTGTTGAATACAAAACTATTTAGTACAACAGTTATAATAAGTGAAAAGTACTGATATACTTGTAAAAGCTTCAATGACAAAAATACAAAACTAAGTCACTTATTTTTTCTCCTATATAGTAAAATCATGAATCTCACTCATAACTGAGAAAGGAAATACTGATCAAGAATGAAAATATTGAGATGTGAAATTAACAAGAGAATCGGGTTAAATAGGGAAAAATGTAATTTGAACTTGTCATGTAATCTAAATCAACCATCTTACTTTTTAATGTGGATATATTGCTCTGAAGGATACCTGAGTTTTTGCATCACTCACTCAGTGACCTTTCTCGAGGAATGGTTAAACTTTATCCTTGTTCTCTACAGTATATTTGTTATTTATTTTCATTTTACAATAAACATGTTTCTACATTTGAGGCTGTTAGTCACAGAGAGACGTAAACGCCAAGATAAAAAATCCGAGAAAAATGCAGTCAAAGTTTGGCAATATTTAGAATGCAGTATCTCTGCAACGAATAAAGCTTGATAGTTTGGGTTTGTTTTAAAGTGAATCTCAACTATTGTAGTATGTGAACCACAATGAATTTAGTCACATTTTACATCATACTCTGAATGCTACCACATTAACTGAGCTTTTCTTCATTTCTGTAATACATGTGTAAAAGAAATCACCATAAAATGGAATAAAGCTTGATAGTTTGGGTTTGTTTTAAAGTGAATCTCAACTATTGTAGTATGTGAACCACAATGAATTTAGTCATATTTTACATCATACTCTGAATGCTACCACATTAACTGAGCTTTTCTACATTTCTGTAATACACGTGTAAAAGAAATCACCATAAAATGGAATAAAGCACCTATATTAACATTTTCATAAGCAAGCTATCAATAGAAAAGTACTTGACCGCACACACGTGTGTGTGTGTGTGTGTGTGTGTGTGTGTGTGTGTGTGTGTGTGTATATGAGTGTGAGAGTGTGTGTGTGTGTGTGTGTGTGTGTGTGTGTGTGTGTGTGTGTGTGTGTGTGTGACAGGTACAAAAGGTGGTCGGCCTTGACTGACTAAGGGATCTGTGTGTATTTACCTAATTGTATTTACCTAGTTGTATTATACAGGGCTCGAGCAAGGCTCATATTGTCCTGTCTCCATATCTATATATATCCAACATTTCCTTAAATTTCTGCACACTTGCTACTGTAACAATCTCTTCACTTAATCCATTCCAGACATCCACCATTCTATGCGGACAGCTGTACTTTTTAGTGTCTCCCAAACATTGTCTTTTTCTGATCCTCTTTGAATGCCCTCTCATCCTTCCACCATCATCTTCCTTTAGTACCACCAGATCCTGTTTGTCAATCTTGTCAATGCGGTTCACTATTTTATACATCTTTATTAGATCTCCTCTTTCTCATATGGCTTGTAAGGTAGGCAGTTCCATTTCCTTCAACCTCTCCTCATACGTTAAATCTTTCAGCTCCTGTAGCATCTTTGTGGCTGCCCTCTGAATCCTTTCTATCTTCGTTACATCTTTCTTTTTATGTGGAGACCACACAACTGCTGCATACTCTAACCTGAGACGTATCATAGTGGCTATAATTTTTTTCATCATATCTTTATCCATATAATAGAATACCACCCTGATATTCGTTAACATTCTGTGTGTCAAGCCACATATCCCATTTATATGTCATTCTGGGGTCAGGGAATCCTGTACAATCACTCCCAAATCCTTCTCTTCCCTGCTCTTCATTATCACTTCTTCTCCCATTTTATACTCCCATGTTGGTCTGGTCTTACTCTTTCCCATTTCCATCATATGACACTTCTTTGCATCAAATTCTAGTTTCCATCTCTTGCTCCACTCATGTATCTTGTTAATATCTCTCTGTAGCTCCATACAGTCTGCGTGGCTCTTTATTACTCTTAACAATTTAGCATCATCAGCAAACAGATTTATATAACTGTTTAAGCCTTCTTGCATGTCATTTATGTATATCTGGAACATAATGGGTGCTAACACCGACCCTTGTGGTACTCCGCTTGTGACACCACTCCAGCTTAAATAGTTGTCTCTGATTACTGTCCTCATTTCTCTATCCTTTAGATAGTCTTCCATTCATTTTAGTAGTTTCCCTTTCAGTCCTCCTATATGTTCCAATTTTCATAGTAGTCTTTTGTGTGGAGCTTTATCAAATGCCTTTTTGATGTCCAAGTACACAGCACCCACACATCTCTATTATCAACTACATTTATTACTTTTTCTCCCTAAATGATTGACTAGTCATGTGGCAACACTTCTCAGTGAGGAAGGAGTTATCTGGATCCTCTTCCTACACACCAGACCAAATTTCCCTGCCATCGAGGTGACATCTGGCAGCTCCCAAGTATGCATCGGGTAGAAAGACCATTCTAGCTGAGATGATGAATGAGGCTGCTGATATCAGTGATTTATTAGGGAGTGATTTAGAGGATATTGATGATAGTGAGTGGAGTATGGAGTCAGAAGAGAGTGAAGAGAATACTTCTGATGAGGATGAAGATGGAGAAGAAATTACGAGGGCAGCAGTGGATGCAGCCTCATCATAGTCTGGTGAATGCTATCGGACATATTGGCCGCGAGCAATGTGTCCCAGAGTGTCGCTGGACATGGTGTGGCCGCTGTGACGCATGGAGCGTGACTGAATGAAACATTGCTTGCCTTGACCAAGTCACCAAGCAAAGTTGTCAAATTATTGCACTTGCCATCTTTTTTTATTTGTAATAATAGTAATGGTAATAAATATGGAAAAAATAATAATACAATTATGTTATTTAGCTCTGATAAAAAAAAAAACAGGCAAGGAAAGATACATTCATGAGAGAGAGAGAGAGAGAGAGAGAGAGAGAGAGAGAGAGAGAGAGAGAGAGAGAGAGAGAGAGAGAGAGAGAGAGAGACTGAGCGAGCGAGCGAGGGAGAGAGAGACCAAGCGCCTGGGGGTACCTTTCTACTCAGAGCCTCACATCAAGCCCCGCCCACATAATTATCTGACACGATATAACTTGACTCTCAGATGTCACTGTGTGCTAAGAAATACATCACTGCAATCAGCATCAAAAGGAGGCATAGATCTATGTAACTGGAATAATTCTGTAACATTTAAGAGGTACTGTATATTACCCAGAAATGGAGCAGAAAACTCACTGAGCAGGCCGTCAGTTAAGGGTTAAATAAAATAAATAAATAAATACTACACTCAACCCCACCTATTGCGAGAAATTGGTCCCTTAACATCGCTGCAATACCTAAAAAATACCTAAAAACACAATAGCCATTAAGAAGTAATGGAAAAAAATATAATTGGTCCTGACCCACCAGCGTGGCAACATGATTTAACATATTGGCACCTTGTTTTCCCCTCATCTCATCATAATTCATAAATATCCTTCCCATTTTGAGAATATAAAGTAAACATAGACATGAAATGCATAAAAACAATAAATCAATAAATAAAAAAATAAAAAAACGGGCATAACAAAACACTTACTTCGGTGTCAAACTCCCAAGTTCCGATGAAGACTAGACAAGCCTCCTCCCTGGTCCCCGCCTCCATCCCATGCACTAAATAAAGGAACACATCGCGTTGTATACCCCCCTTCCCCCTCCCTCCATCCTTATCCTCTCCCATTCGATATGCAAACAGACCAAGTAGGCCGCCCTCCCCCACTCCCTCCCTCCCCCAGCCACTCACCATCCTCTCTCCCTTCTCACCCCCCCCCCTCTCTCTCTCTCTCTCTCTCTCTCTCTCTCTCTCTCTCTCTCTCTCTTAACAAGTAGAATATATTTTCACAGCATCATTTCCAACAGGAATAATTTCAAGAAAAGTATAGATTACTGTACAAAACTGCAAATTATTTTATTATCGTAGTTTGCGTAAATGATAATGATATTTAACAATTCATTCTTCATTGGTTGTTTAGAGTGTTAAATATATCTTCATTAGTAAATAAGTTTGCCAGTGACCAGAGTAGAAGGCCGCCTTGACTGCGGTGGTAGGTAGAACGTGACCAGGGCTGGGGGCTGGAGTAATCAAGGTAACTAGGGGCCGGAGTGACTTGAAAGCCGTTCCCGAGTCGCAATAGAGAGAGGTGTTCACAGCAAAGATGCGCAAGCGAGACCAGCAGACTGGCGGGAAGGTGGCGTTGGCCGCCACGTGTTTTTGTGTTCGAATTGAGAGGCCGCGTTCAGATTGGAGGTCGAAATTTGTTCGCCAAATGTGTTCAGATTGGGAATTGTTCGAGTCAAAGGGTGTTCGAATCAAGAGGTACCACTGTATTCATTTCTTGCTTCTTTATATTGCTCTCTGTGAATTTCATTTCTTTGTTTCTTTAGTTTCTTCCAAGCCTTATCCCTTATCTTTTTTGCCTCTGCACATCTGGCATTATACCAAACTTGTTTGCTCTTCCTTACTTTATATAATGGTACATACCTCTGTATACCTTCATTGTATTTTATAAGGAATGCTTCATATTTCTCTTGTACTGTTTTACCTTCCATGAGTGCCTTGCAATTTATGCTCCCCCCAAATTTCCTTAATTCTGTAAAATTTCCCTTTGCATACTTAAACCTTCCATTTTTATGATCTTCCTCATCTTTTGAAATCTCCCAATCTTTCAAATTTATTTCGAGCACCACATGGTCGCTCCTACCCATTGGACTCAAGTGCTTTATGTTCGGTTGGGGCTCCGGCTTTTTTGAGAACACCAGGTCTAGAAGCGATGGTACCTCCTTTCCCTGGTATCTTGTAGGTTCCCCCACCCATTGTTCCAATGTGTTAACCATAGCTAATTGTAGCATTTCTTCGCTCCATGGCTCTGCATTTCCATTTATTTCCATCTCCTCCCATCTAACATTCTTGCAATTGAAATCGGCACTCCAACACCTCTTTTTGCATTTCTTTGTGTTCCTCTAGTTTCCACACGTTAGTCTCTGGTGGGACATATGTTAATATGATCCTCCGCCTCTTCCCTCAGTTCCTGATTATTATACTTATGATCTCCGCCATACCATCTCCATATTGCACTTCTTCCACATATATATTTTCTCTAACCATAATCATTATTCCTCCTCCTCCTTTTCCTTTTCTATCTCTCCTCCAATTGTTATAACCCTCTTCTTAGAGCTCAGATGAGTTTCCTCTTTCAATTTTGTTTCAGTCAGACACAGAACATCTGTGTGTGTGTATGTGTGTGTGTGTATTTACCTAGTTGCACTATACATGGTTCAAGTAGGGCTCATAGTGTCCTGTCTCCATATCTCCATATATTCAACATTTCCTTGAATTTATGTATATTGGTTGCTGTAACAAACTCCTCTTTTAAACCATTCCAAGTGTCCACAATTCTATGTGGAAAATTGTACTTTTTTTTGTTCCTTTAGACACCGCTCTTTCGATTTATGTCATTTTTGTTTTGAGCCCCTTCTTCAGGAAAGCATCCCCCGTGTAAATCAAGAGGTACCTGTATATACACAAATATACATACAGCCATACCTCTACGTACGAGTGCTTAAGCATACGAATTTTCCAAGATACGAGCTGGGAAACCAGCCTAATCGTTCCTCAGGATACAAGGAAATATTCACCATTTGAGCTGTGAGTGAAGAAAAGAAGTGAAAGCAGTGAATGAAAAAAAAATCAAGTACAAAAAATATATAAAACAGAAAAGATAAAAAAAACTAATGTTAAGTCATTAAGTCTATTAATTTCATTATGTGAATTATGCAAATTTAATTCTCGCCATCTGATTTCGCTCCTCCTCTCCTACGCCCCCATCTTACGCCTCAACCATCGACTGTCCTCAAAGGTAAAGTGCGAGTTAACCTACATACATTTTTTATCACTTGATATTTACATTATTTATTTCTTTATTTACATTATCTCTATTTATGAAGTTTATTCTAATAATAAATACCATTTATCATTGTTTTATTTATTAATATTACCTTTCTTTCAGTGTACATAGCTACAGGTACCTCTCATTTTACGCTTGTTTGTTTTACGCGTTTTTGAATTGACAAATGGTTCAAAACGACCACAAAATATATCATTTAGGTACATTTCTTTTCACTTATATGTGATGTTTCATTGAGTGGCCAATAGATGTTTCATGTGAGATTCTTTATGCAACCCAAACAACAAGTCACACAATCACACATGCATATAATATATATATATATATATATATAATATATATATATATATATATATATAATATAGAGAGAGAGAGAGAGAGAGAGAGAGAGAGAGAGAGAGAGAGAGAGAGAGAGAGAGAGAGAGAGAGAGAGAGAGAGAGAGAGAGAGAGTTAGCCCTCGTTTCTTCGGACTAATACAGATTGAGCCATGTCTGGAGAGTGAAAAAGTTCAGACATTGAAAATTGAGTATAATACAATTCTGTACTGTACAGTAAACAGCCAATATTGTCTTGTACATATACTCATAAGCTACAATATGGTACAATATGCATATACAGTATACATAAGAGAGAGTAAAATATGGTTATACCTGCTAAAGGGTACAGTATAATATTAACCCAAAAACTGCTGTACACCTTCTGGGTGGCTTAGCGGTAAACTGCTGTATGCCTTCTGGAAGCACACTTTTTAAACAGGCACCATAAAGTTTCTTTGATTCGTATATCTTTCTTTCTTTCTTTTTTTTTTTTTTTTTTTTTTTATTATAATAACCTTTCTTATAGTAATTTTTATCCTCCTAATTTGAATTTGGTTATTCATATCATACTGAGTCTCATGTATGGTAAGAGGAAGGTATAATTTAGTAGTATAGAAGTTGTTTTTGTATAAAAAGAATGAAGCAAACAAGATTATGGGAACAAGTGCTCCTTTACAAGACGTTGGTAACACTGTCAGACATGAAGAACCAAGGGTGGCTGGCTCCCACCGCACATTACACACACACACACACACATACACATCACACACACACACACACACACACACACACAGCTGTATAGTATGGTGTGTATATTACTGTGGCTTACACGGAACTAATATTTCGGTACTTTATATATTGTGAACCAAGCAGAAGAGTGTTTTCATTTCACTTATTTATTTAGAACAGAGAGAGAGAGAGAGAGAGAGAGAGAGAGAGAGAGAGAGAGAGAGAGAGAGAGAGAGAGAGAGAGAGAGAGAGAGAGAGAGAAAAGTTAAATAATACAAGGCTATGTTTACTATCTCTTATCTAGAGAAATATTCCACATTACCATTACCAGCGTATATTTATTTTTATTTGGCCCATTATCTCTTGTTTGATCATTTGGTACTTGGTGGTATATATATATATATATATATATATATATATATATATATATATATATATATATATATATATATATATATATATATACATAAATTTGTGTTTCCATATGTGTGTAGTTTACTCTATGTACTTTGATGCCATTTACTTTATTTGCAATTCAAAATATTAGTGTCTGAGTAATGGAAAGAATATTACTTATAAGGAGATTGCCATTATAGAAAGAAAATATTTTTGTTTTATCATTATTTCTTTTGAAGCAGGAGAGAGAGAGAGAGAGAGAGAGAGAGAGAGAGAGAGAGAGAGAGAGAGAGAGAGAGAGAGTGCATGTTATAGATTCAAACACACACACACACACACACAGAAACATGCACAGACTGAACATGGTTGTGCGTATTCACATGTGACATTGACAACACTGCCACACGGTCATCGTGATGGCAACGAGTCGTCTGTGTGTATCCCCCTTTCCACCTCCCCCCTTCCTCCCTCCCCGCACACCACTCTCCTCAATGGCTCCAAATACTGCCAGAAATCCATTTTTTGTGATGAAAAATGCCTAGAAATATGGTAGCTGGCGCAGGAAAGTCACGCATCGCCTGCTTCCTCTACCGCAAGAGCTATGTACCGGTCAAGGTTGTCAATCTCCCGACAAATTCAGCTGCATAAGACAACTCACCTCGAGACTTCTGGCATCTAGCCAAAAACATCTCTAACAACTTTACTTCTTCATCTTTCCCTCCTTTAGTTCAACCGGATGGCACCAATGCCATCTCATCTATCTCTAAAGCTGAACTCTTCACTCAAACCTTTGCTAATAACTCTACCTTGGACGATTCCGGGCTTGTTCCTCCTTCTCCTCCCCCCTCTGACTACTTCATGCTACCTATTAAAATCCTTCGTAATGATGTTTTCCATGCCCTCGCTGGCCTAAACCCTCAGAAAGCTTATGGACCTGATGGGGTACCTCCTATTGTTCTCCGAAACTGTGCCTCCGTGCTTGCACCTTGCCTAGTCAAACTCTTTCAACTCTGTCTATCTACATTTACCTTTCCTTCTTGCTGGAAGTTTGCCTACATTCAGCCTGTTCCTAAAAAGGGTGACCCTTCTAATCCTTCAAACTACCGCCCTATTGCTTTAATCTCCTGCTTATCTAAAGTTTTTGAATCTATTCTCAACAAGAACATTCTTAAACACCTATCACTTCACACTCTTCTATCTGACCGCCAGTATGGCTTCCGCCAAGGCCGCTCTACTGGTGATCTTCTGGCTTTCCTTACCGAGTCTTGGTCATCCTCTTTTAGAGATTTTGGTGAAACTTTTGCTGTAGCCCTGGACATATCAAAAGCTTTTGATAGAGTCTGGCACAAAGCT
>CM035223.1:4662394-4696103 GCA_020233015.1 Callinectes sapidus
ATGCTGAAAATCCGTCAAATTACAGACCGGTGTCATTGATGAGCGTGGTTGCTGAAATTTGTGAAAATATAATAAAAGATAAATGGACCAAGTTTCTTGAAGATAATAGAATCCTCACGAACTGTGATTTTGGGTTTAGAAAGGGCAGGTCTTGTATAACTAACTTATTATGTTATTATTCAAGAGTGATTGATACAATACAGGAAAGGAATGGTTGGGCAGACAGCATTTATCTAGATCTAAAGAAAGCATTTGATAAAGTACCACACACTAGACTCCTGTGGAAACTGGAAAAAACTGGAGGTATTAATGGGATGTTGATGAAATGGATGAAGAATTTTTGGATAACCGAGAGATGCGAACTATGATAAGAGACCAGCTTAAAGTGGGGTCCCACAAGGATCAGTGTTAGCACCAATTATGTTTTCAGTTTATATTAATGATATGGTAGATATGTGAGTCTTTTTGCTGATGATGCTAAATTTTTTAGAAAAGTGAAGGATATGGAGGACTGTGAAGAACTGCAGAGAGACCTAGATAAGGTATGTGAATGGAGTAACCAATGGCAGATGGAATTTAATTTTGGGAAGTGCAAAAAGATAGAGTTCGGAAAAAGCAACAGGTGCACCTTTAACTATAAAATGAAAAAAGAAATTATAAGTAAGACCTCAGAAGAGAAAGATTTGGGAGTAATATTTACAGAAGATTTATCACCAGAACATCATATTAATAAGATTGTAAGTGCTCAACCTACTAAGAAACATAAGAACATCGTTTACATATTTAGGTAAAGAAATGATGAGCAAGATAATTACATCTATGATAAGACCAAGGCTGGAATATGCAGCAGTGATCTGGTCACCTCATCAGAAGAAACATATAAGGAAGCTGGAACGTGTGCAGAGAGCAGCAATGAAGATGACAGCAGAATTACAAGATTTGCCTTATGAGGAAAGACTAACTAGGATGCAGCTCACAACATTGGAAAAGAAAAGAGAAAGAGGAGACATGATTAGACTCTTCAGATTTCTGAATGGAATGGAAAATATAGAAAGAGGAGACTTATATGAACTGAACGTGAGAGAAACAAGAGGTCATGGAAGAAAATTAAAAGCAGCAGCTACCTGCAGAAGAGATATCAAAAAGTATAGTTTCCCACACAGAAGCATTGAGGCATGGAATGGTCTGGAAGAGGAGGTGGTGTGTGCCAGAAATATTCACAGTTTTAAAGAAAAGTTTGATAAATAGAGTTATGAAGACAGGACAGTATGAGCTTAGCTCCCCTCCTGTATGTCACAACTAGGTAAATACACAAACACACACACATAATTATACAGACACAAACACAAACAAACACACCAAAAGACACTTGCGCTAACAGGACGTGTTGTTTTGAGGACATACAATAGCATCCCTACAAGGCCCCTTACTGCTGGAAGAGCCTAGTAATGTATGTACAGAGGAGAGAGGGGGGCTATTCATAGTTGTCCTGTCTCCAAAAATGAGCCAATCAAAAAAAGAGAGTATCACAAATATGGAAGGTGAAAAGGAGTCAACTCTGACATGGAGTAGAAACGATGTCAACAAACCCCTGGGAACTTACCACTTGTTGGAAACACCACTCGGACTAAGAAGGTTAGTTGGCTCAAATAGTACAGGAGATTGTTCAGGTTTTGAAAATGAGAACAGAGGAACGATGAAGAGACTTGTAAATGTAGAAAGGGAAATGAGATTTATGAAAAAACTGTTGGAAAGTATGATGACAAAATATGAGCAAATACAAAAAGAATATAAGGAAATGAAAAGTATGTTTCTCGAGTACGAACACATCATAGAAACTAATAAGGAGATGCAGAAGGAATTAGTAAGTATAAAGGAAGAAAATTAAATCCTTAAGGATAAATGAGTGAATTATGAAGTCCAGCTTTAATATCTTAGGGAAAAGTGAAGGATGATTCAGAAAAATTGACAAAGTTTGTAGTGACTCCCAGCTGGCAGAACTGAAGAATATATGGAAAAAAGAAAAGGAGGAAGAAAAGTTTAGTTTTACTGAGATAGTTAAGAAACAAATACAGGACAAGACAAAGGACACTGTCATGCAAATTATTAAGGAAAGGGTAAACTTAGTGAGGGATAAGGTGGACAGAAAGAAATGTATGGTAATCTATGGACTAGAGGAAAAGAAAAATCCCAACAAATATGAGAGAGGAAGAGAGGAGAGAATTAGTGAAAAAGGTCACACAAAAGGTTCAGGATGACACACAAAACTTAGTACAAGAAACACATAGCATCGGTATATATAGGGAAGGAAATACAAGGCCACTCAAAGTGAGGATGAGGTCACAAGTGGCAGTTAAAATAATAGCATGAGCTGGTAGCCTGGCTCAAAGTGAAGGATATAAGGAGGTATGGATAAAAAGAGACATGAATTTGGAAGAAAGACAGAAGAAAAAAGATTTAAGATAAGAGGCTAAGGAAAATAAACTTAATGAGGACAAAGACCAAGAAGAAAACTTTTTACTGGAGGGTGTTAGACATGAGGCTGAGGAGGTGGTTTATTCATGAAAAGGAAGAGGAAGTAGAGGAACCAAAACAGCACCAGCAGGAGGTACAAGTGGTGAAAAGAACAACAAATTAAAAGTAGCATATACGAATGTGGATGGGTTACTAAGCAGTATGTTAGAGATAAAAGATTATTTAAACAAAAACCAGATGTGTTCAGCATGGCAGAAACAAAACTGAAGAAAGAAATCCAATAAATTTTTGGCAAGAGGGATATAAAATTTGGAGGAGAGATAGAGCAGGAAAATGAGGAGGAGGGGTACTTATAATAGTACAAGAAGACATTTTAGTAGAGGGAGTGCAATATGGTGATGGCATGGCAGAAGTCATTGGTATAACAATTAGAATTAATGAAAGAGAAAAGAGGAAAATTATAGTAGCATATGTGCCACCAAAAATTAATACATGGAAGTTGGAAGAACATAAAGTAATGCAGAAAGATAAAATGCCTGGATGACTTGATAAGGAAGGACAAGAAAGTACTACTAGTGGGAGACTTTTAACTGCAGAGGTGTAAACTGGAAAGAAATGGAAGGGAGTGAAAATGCAAGATCATGGAGTGAATATATGTTCCAATTAGCCATGGAAAACACTATGGATCAATGGGTGGAATAATTGACTAGGCTCAGGAGAGAAGAAGAACCGTCAATGCTAGACCTGGTATTCACAAAAAAAAACAGAACTGCATCCAATCATTAGGTGCCTAAGCCCAGTGGGGAAAAGTGATCATGTCTTGGTTGAGGTGGAATTACAGGAATGGGCTTTAGTAAGAAGAGAAGAGGATTATAAAAATGGAAGGTTAAATTATGCAAGGGCAAACTTTGAAGACCCAAGGAAATTTTTTGAAAGTATAGATTGGAGAGGGATAATAAGTGGTAAAATAGCACAGGAGAAATATGAAATATTCCTGAGGAAGCAAAATGAAGGTGTTGAAAGATATGTACCTCAATACAAAATAAGAAGTAGCAAGCACACATGGTATAATGCTAGATGTGAAAAAGCAAAGAGGGTAAAGGACAGAATTTGGAGGAAACTGAAAAAGCAGAGGAATGAAAGTAATAGAGAGAGTTACAAAGAAGCAAGAAATGAGTACGAGTTACAAAGAAGCAAGAAATGATAAGGATAAGAAGAGAGGAAGAAATAGCTTTTCAAAAAGATGTAGTAGAGAAGTGTGGAAATGAACCCAGACTTTTCTATAAGTATATAAATGCAAAGATGAAATGTAAGGAAACCACAGAGAAAATAGTAAAGGGAGAAAAAACATACCAAACAGCAGAAGAGCTTAGTAAAATTATGAATGTTTTCTTTTAAGTAACTATTGTACTGTACTATGTATGTACCAATACTTGTATATTCTATTTTTCTTTCATTTACTCTGTGATGTAATTCCTTAATGCAGCTTAATGTATTATTATTATTATTATTATTATTATTATTATTATTATTATTATTATTATCATCATCATCATTATTGCTATAATATCCCCTTTTTGTTATTGCAAAACAGGGAAAGTGTAAAAAAATCATTATTTATTTCATTAAAAAATTTTGTCAAGGTTTAAATCACAGGTCATGCAATGAATTGTACGGAAACTTGAGGGGGGGGTACATTTTACGTGCTAGCACTCAAATGCACCATACATTTTCTTTCATTCTTGGCCAAAAAAATTCTGAAGAGCAGGGCTATTGTCTGAAACTTAGTTGAAATCAATATCTTTCTTAGAAGTGGAGTTATCGTTTATATACTTTAGACGCATTTTTCTCAACTTTTAAAAAATGGCGCTTGAGTCCCTATGGTTCTGGGGCCCTCATATATATATATATATATATATATATATATATATATATATATATATATATATATATATACAGTGGTACCTCTTGATTCGAACACCCTTTGACTCGAACACTTCTCGATCCAAACACATTTGGCAAACAAATTTTGGCCTCCAATACGAACGCAGCTTCCCAATTCGAACCAAAAAAAAAAAAAAAAACATGTGGCGGCCGATGCGCATTCCTGCCAGTCGGCCGGTCTCGCTTGTACTTCTCCACCGTGGACACCTCTCTCTCGTGAACGGCTTTCAAGTCAATCTGGCCCCTAGTTGCCTTGGTTAGTCCGGCCCCCAACCCTGATTACCTCCTATTCAATGCAGCTTCTTCTCTGGTCACTGGCAAACTTATTTAATAATGAAGATATATTGAACACTTTATACAACCAATGAAGAATGAATTGTTAAATATCATTGTCATTTGCACAAACTACGATAATACAAAAATTTGCAATTTTGTACAATAATTTATACTTTTCTTGAAATAATTCCTGTTGGAAATGGTGTTGTGAGAATATATTCTACTTGATAAGAAAGAGAGAGAGAGAGGGGGAGGAGGAGGGAGAGAGGGTGGTGAGTGGCTGGAAGAGGGAGAGAGTGGGGGGAGGGGAGGCGGCCTACCCAGTCTGTTTACATATCGAATGGGAGAAGATAAGGACGGAGGGAGGGGAAAGGGAGGAATACTATGCGATCTGTTCTTATATTCAGTGCATGGGAGGGAGGCGGGGACCCGGGGGGAGGCTTGTCTAGTCTTCATCGGGACTCATGAGTTTCACACCGAAGTAAATAATTTTTTTGTTATGCCTTTTTTTAATTTATTGTATTTATTTACTTTTTATGCATTTCATGTCTGTTTACTTTGTACTCTCAAAATGCGAAGGATATCTATGAATTATGATGAGATGAGGGCAAAACAAGGTGCCAATTTGTTAAATCATGTTGCCACTCTGGTGGGTCAGGACCAATTTTGTTTTTTCCCATTACTACTTAACAATGGCTATTGTGTTCTTAGGTATTGCGGCGATGTGAAGGGACAAATTTCTTGCAATAGTTGAGGTTGAGTGTTTTTTCTGTTTTTTTTTACTTAAAATCAACTGTAACGGATTAAATGTTTTTACATTAATTTCAATGGTAAAAATTGCTTCCTAACTTGAATAGCCTAAAAGAACGAATTAAGTTCAAATCAAGAGGTACCACTGTATATATATATATATATATATATATATATATATATATATATATATATATATATATATATATATACAGTGGCTGCAAAAAAATCTATACACTAAGGACTTTTGGTCAATGAAACTAAAAAATACAACTTACATGTATTTTATTTTCACTTTAGAGTTACACTTAGTATTTAGTCATGTTCCCTTTGCTCCTGAGTACCATCTGGATCCTTCTGGGCATCAAAGAGGCAAGTTTTGTGAAGTAGGTGGTGTCCATAGCAACCCAGAGCTTCATTAGCACCTGCTTCAGGTCTTGGATACTGATGGGTCTCGAATTCTCCAGCTCATTCTTCATCAGGTTCCAGGCATTCTTTATTGGGTTTAAGTCTGGGAAATTGCCTGGCCACTCCAAAACACTGATATTATTGTCACAAAGGAATTTTTTCACTTGCTTGGACTTATGGGCAGGCACACCATCATGCATAAAATGCTCACACTCATGAATGTCCCAAAAATCGAGCATGTGATTCCTCAAAACATCAATATAATTGTTCCCTTTCATGGTCACATTCTTGGGGAGGAAGTAAAGTCCACCCCTGCCCCTGTTACCACTAAAGGCACCCCACACCATCACACTGTCTACGTGTTTTACTGTTTCAACTGTGTACAGCGGGTCATATCTGGACACATCACTGGGGTGAGGAACGATCTTGGAGTTGCCCCTGACCCCCTCAAGGTGCTTTCATCATGGAACATCACTTTCTGCCACTGCTCTGGTATCAAATCCTTGTATTTCCTACAGAAATCAAGCCTTTTCTTCTTCATGGCCTTGGTGAGCAAGGGTTTCTTGGCGGCACGTTGAACTGGCATTTTCAGGTCCTTCTGCAGCCGATGTTGGATCGTTCTCACAGTGACGTTTTTGAGGAGACTAGGATTTTTTTTTTTTTTTTTTTTTTTTTTTTTTTTTTTTTTGAGACCAACAGCTGTTATAGATGGATCTGATGTCACTTCTCATTTTAAGATCCTGTCAGTGTGAGTAGAGGTCTTCTTAGGGGTCCTAGAGCTCTGTTTTCTTGGTGGTGCAGTACCAGGAGGGTGTGCACTTTTTGTGCCGCTTTTTTCAGGTTGTAAATGGCCATCTTGTCACCTGCAAATCTGCAGCCACACATTTTACTGACATTCCCTACTCTAACAGAGCAGGCGCAGGTCTTATCTTCCATTGAAAGTTTTTTGCGACCCATTTTAATCACCAGAAGGGAAGTTAGAGGGTGTCAAAGTTGATGTAAAAGTGAAAAAAAGAGCAATGAAGAGTAGCCTACAAATAACCCTCTCTCATTAAGCGCAGGAGGCACACTGAAGCCTAGCCTGTTGGCAAACAGTGGAGAAAGATGAGCTCTAGACACCCACGCTATCACTAGCTCCACTGACTTTTTCCTATGGTGAAATCTATTCATAAAATCGCAAGTATAGATTTTTTTTGCGGCCACTGTATATTCCGCCATACGAGTAATTTCAGGATACGAGCTTAGTTGTGGAATAAATTAAACTCTTATGTAGAGGTATGACTGTACATATATGTGTGTGTATTTAAACATATATGTACGAAATGTATTGGCTCCAAGACAGGGTGATGTTTACAGATGGTTATCGTGTTGGTGACTCTGTGTCTTGTTTAAATCGCGCACCACCTGCACGATAATAATAATCAGTTGCCGATTAGGCTAACAGAAACTTTGGCATTGGTAAATACTTTATGTTAAGCTAACCAATCAATTTCATTATAAAATCAATACTAAATGACAAGGTAGTGATTAGAATTACCAAAAAAGCCTATCATGATACTTCTCCAAAGTATCCAATGAGGCTCCAGCAATAAACCTTGTCACGAAGAGGAAAAAATGGATATTCCTATGATTTGGAGCTCAGTTTTACCTGGAATTGTGCACATCAGCAGAAAGGAACTACTCCATCACTGAACGGGAAACGCTCGCAGTCATACACTGTTTAGAACATTTTAGAGACATGATACTAGGATACAAGATAAGAGTTTGGACAGACAACACAGCGACACAAAACCTATTCAAGCACAAGAATTTGAAAGGAAGACTAGCCAGATGGTTCATAATCTTACAGAATTATGATGTCAGTTTGGAGTACAGTGATACCTCTTGATTAGAACACCCTTTGACTTGAACCCTTCACAATCTGAACACATTTGGCAAATAAATTTTGACCTCCAATCCGAACACAGCCTCTCAATTCGAACACAAATACACATGGCGGCCAACGTTGCCTACCTGCCTGTCGGCCGGTCTCGCTTGCACTTCTCCATTGCGACTTGTGAACGGCTTTCAAGTCACTCTGGCCCCTCGCTGCCTCAGTTACTCCGGCCCCCAACCCTGGTCACTTCCTACCTACCACCCCAGTCAATGCGGCCTTCTACTCTGGTCGCTGGCAAACTTATTTACTAATGAAGATATATTTAATACTTTAAACAACCAAAGAAGAATGAATTGTTAAAAATCATTGTCATTTGCACAAACTATGATAATACAATAATTTGCAGTTTTGTACTGAGAGAGAGAGAGAGGAGGGGGAGGATAGTGATTGGCTGGAGGAGGGAGGGAATGGGGGGGGTGGGGGCAGCATACTCGGTCTGTTTGTATATCGAATGGGAGCTGATAGGGACGGAGTGGGGGGGAGGGGGAAATACTATGCGATCTATTCTCATATTCAGTGCATGAGAGGGAGGCGCAGACCCGGAGGAGGCCTGTTGAGACTTCATCAGGACTTAAGAGTTTCACACCGAAGTAAATACAGTTGAACACATTGGTATTAAAAACTTGTTCGCCAAATGTGTTCGGATTGGGAAGTGTTCGAGTCAAAGGGTGTTCGAATCAAGAGGTACCACTGTATAGACTTCTAGAGACTTTTTTACATTTCATACTCACTTTATCATTTATATTTATTTGATTGACATGAAATTTTCACATATGATTGTGTAGATATTGGTGACTTTCTAAAGCATGATAGAATGATAAGGCATCTGATCTGCTTTTTTATTAGAAAATATTATTCACGCAAAAGTGAGGGTGTCATGAGGCACAATGGGTTGTTTTACAGTAATGAACTCTTGTACAAGTGTACTGTACATTCCTGTGTGATAAATAGTGTTTCCAAGTGTGATAGAAACACAGTGGTGTGTGTATTACTCATCTCATGGCCAGGATCTAGCTACAGACCTGTCTAATTTTATTATATAGGTGTAGTGAGGTTTCCTGTGACAGTGTTGGTATGTTTAATATAGTTGTGGTAGTGAAAGTAGTGACAAAACATGATATTATCTTGTGCAGAATCACTGTCATGATGTATAGAACTAGTATTTTGAGCTAGGCATTGTGTGGAGGTGGAGCCAGGAATGCTGGCGGAAGGGAGTGATAACCCAGGCGAGGGGAGATAAGGCCTCACAGATTCTAATTCTCATTAATTTATGGCTATAAAGACGTTTTTTGTGGTAAAATGAGAGAGATGCATGTCCCACTCTGCCTTGTGAATGTCTGGTTGTCGACTGATGTATCCACTTTATGAAGCAAGGTCCAACTCCTACCCAAACTCTGTTAGAGAGGGATGCTAGATGTTGAAAAATCCGAAGAGAAATGGTCTGTATTCAAAACTTACAGAAACACAACCATTAAATGATGCAGCATGTGATAGCGCGCGTCACGCTATGACATAAGAGTGCGGGAAAGTGTCAAGCACAGGTGAGACGCAGCTGTGTTGTGGTGTGTTATTCCACTCCTGCCACCTCAACTCTTCATTGTTGTTTTATTGCCTATGCGGCAAACTTTGTCTTTAAAATAATAGCATTTCTAGCTTTTTTGAGCTTGCCAGAACATTTCATTGAACTTGTAACATACTTGAGTAGCATTTTGTACTGTTGTAATCTATAATGAGTTTAACCCTTTCAGGTCACAAATTGGTATTTGGATCATGTCTGTGAGGCACAAATCTGGCCGAAAAATCGGTTTGTAAAAATGGAGAAGAATCATATTCTCATGCATAATAGAGTTCTATGCATCCACTGTGAAAAATTTAGGTCTCTACTCAGCCTGGGAAGGGATGCAATAATGATGGGAAGTTGTATTTCTGGTGATACGTGTGCGCTGTTGAGTGTTGCCATTGTAGTGGGTGGTTATTTTTCGCCGAAAATTGTGCAGCATTTCTCTAAATTATGCATTATTTTCCACCTGATTTGAGCTGCAGTTGCTCAAAATTGCTCCAGAATGTAAAAGGATAATTTTTTTCACACCTGTGTTACATTATGTCCACAGAAATATTATAAAATACATTTTCAGTGTGTTTCCCTTGTGTACATACTATTATTTCCAAATTCAACATAAAAAACTAGTAGATACATCAAGTGCTACCTCATGAATATTTTCCTCCTCATCTGAATATTCATCTCCTGATGCTAGAGTCATGACAATAGCATTTGGTGTGCTAACAATTGTGGGGCCTCTACGCCGCACTGCAGGCGTAGCAGGCGGCTGACGAGGTGGGGGGCCATGAGAGGTGGAGGGTCGAGACCCATCCATCTTTCCTGACACACACGGACTGAGGGTCCCATACAATACTCCTCCTTTGTTTCAGTGCTGTTACCATGTAAGGTTTATGTAAACAATAAAGCGAGAGGAGGTCACGAGCGAGGATACACATGCCCATATATGGTAATATACGAAATACACATTATACTACCAATAAATGAATCATATCTGGCATATCTGGTCTCCAAAAACAAGATTTTATCATTACTCATGTAATTTCAGTAAATAAATGAGCAAATAGCCGATAGCGATATCTGGAAATAATAATGATTGTGAAAAAGAGGCATCTCATACCTTACGGTGTGATTGCCAGTGTGACTATATTTTCCTAACCACACAACAAGTGGTGCATCCCATCAGTCGAGCGAGGACAGGAGAGTTTCACCTGGCCACAAGCAGCAGCTAGAAGGCGCGCAATTTAATTTTGTGGCTCCTCAAATATGGGACCACGATCGTGGTCTGGAGCCATTTCCCTCAAAGCCACGATCATGGTCTGGAGCACCGAAAGGGTTAAGAAAGGATTAAGTCAAAGGGTGTTCGAATCAAGAGGTACCACTGTTTAAATATATATACATATATACAGTGGTACCTCTTGATTCGAACACCCTTTGACTCGATCACTTCCCAATCCGAACACATTTAGCGAACAAATTTTGACCTACAATCCGAACGCAGCTTCTCAATTTGAACAACAACAGAAAAAAAAAAAACACGTGGCGGCTGATGCACCTTCCTGCCAGTCGGCCGGTCTCGCTTGTACTTCTCCACTGTGGACACCTCTCTCTCGTGAACGGCTTTCAAGTCAATCTGGCCCCTAGTTGCCTTGGTTACTCCAGCCCCCAACCCTGATTACCTCCTACCTACCACCCCATACAATGCAGCTTCTTCTCTGGTCGCTGGCAAACTTATTTACTAATGAAGATATATTTATTCCTTTAAACAACCAATGAAGAATGAATTGTTAAATATCATTGTCATTTGCGCAAACTACGATAATACAATAATTTACAGTTTTATACAATAATTTATATGTTTCTTGAAATAATTCCTGTTGGAAATGATGTTGTGAGAATATGTTCAACTTGATAAGAAAGAGAGAGAGAGGAGGGAGGAGGGAGAGAGGAAGGTGAGTGGCTGGAGGAGGGAGAGAGTGGGGGGAGGGGAGACAGCCTACTCGGTCTGTTTGCATATCGAATGGGAGAGGATAAGGACGTAGGGAGGGGGAAGGGAGGAATACTACACGATCTGTTCCTGTATTCAGTGCATGGGATGGAGGCGGGGAGCCAGGAGGAGGCTTGTCTAGTCTTCATCGGGACTCGGGAGTTTCACACCGAAGTAAATAAGTTTTTTGTTATGCCTTTTTTTTATTTATTGTATTTATTATTTTTTTATGCATTTCATGTCTGTGTTTACTCTGTACTCTCAAAATGTGAAGGATATCTATGAATTACGATGAGATGAGGGGAAAACAAGGTGCCAATTTGTTAAATGAGGCCAGAGGGGCATAACCCACTAACCAACAAATTTTGAGTTAGTACCAGATTCGTCCACCACAGGGGTGTAGAAAGCACATGGAAGTTGTTGCCAGGCAAAATCATGCCACATGGCCTCACCACGAAGTCCTGTAATTGCGTGTTTTCACACTCGCCAACTATATGTCAACTCTGTCTTACCGAGCCAGATGGGCGTAATGCTCAGCCAATGGCAGCGCGATGCTGCTACACTCCCCCCGCCCGAGCCAATCACTGAGCAGCATTCAAGGTTACACCGCCATACTACCCCCATGTCCCGCTCTTTAAATACTCTTTAAATACTTGAAATATGATGAAATTTAACCATCAAAAATTCATTAAAAATTGGGATTTGCATAAAAATTGATAAAACTTTCACATATTATTTTCATTGCGGACTAGTTTTTGTACACTCACTATGAATTAATTACTAAATATTTATTGTGCTACCTAAAATAGGTTCCTCAAACAAAGAAAAAACAAAACAAAAAAGCGAAAACAAACTCAAATATGGTTAAAATAATAGATATTGACCTTTTCATTATTCTGATATATCATACAAACGAATTGCTGTATATACATTTGCAATATAAGTAATCAACTTTAAACACATATATCTCAAAATACACAAACTAAGGGTTACGCCCCTCTGGCACGGGGTGCCTCAAATTATGTTGCCACTCTGGTGGGTCAGGACCAATTTTGTTTTTCCCATTACTTCTTAACAATGGCTATTACGTTCTTAGGTATTGTGGCAATGTTAAGGGACCAATTTCTTGGAATAGCTGGGATTGAGTGTAGTATTTTTTTTTTTCTTTTTCTTTTTTTTTTTTTTTTTACTTAAAATCAACTGGGACGGATTAAATGTTTTTGGCTTAATTTTAATGGTAAAAATTACTTCCTAATTTGAATTTTTGCAATTCGAACAGCCAAAAATAACGAATTAAGTTCAAATCAAGAGGTACCACTGTATATATATATATATATATATATATATATATATATATATATATATATATATATATATATATATATCCATGAATATTTATTGCTAGATTTATGATGTTTTTGTTTTCTACGAAATCTTCAAGAATACATCTCTTACATCATAAATTGAGAGGTACCTGCATACTTCTTACCACACAAGGATAACTGAGAGCATAGTTATTGCACACCAAATAATTACTAAACTAGCACATGTTGTAACACACACTCATTTTGATGATACCACTGGGTTGCTACATTCATGTTTTTTTTCTCTCTCTCTCTCTCTCTCTCTCTCTCTCTCTCTCTCTCTCTCTCTCTCTCTCTCTCCACATACATAAACATGATTAGATAGAAATATATCGTGTATAATACTATTCATAAAACACAATCTAAGCACATTAACCGTAATGAAATGATGCGTAATGGATTCTATAAGGCAGCGATGGAAAAAGAAAATCCTCTACTCTTCGGTCTGATAAGGATAAAAATGTAACACCTCCAAACAGGCTATCCAACCTTCACCACTCAGATTTGCCACTATGCCCAATGTACATTTACGATCAATATTTGGTGAATCTTAAAAAACTAGCACATGGTAGGAATAAATATAATATTATAACATACATAGCCTATCAACTGGTGGGTTCTTTCTTTGTGATGTGTCTTGGGAGCTATTACATACCACCTCAATGGCAGGAAAAAGTCCACTGATTATATGAAGAGAGAATATGAAGAATATGTGGTTTAATGAGATGCGTTATAATTTACTAATTCAATCATTCAGGGTAGAGGCCTCCAGAAGTGATTTAAAATTACAAGTGGGAAAAATGCTACTTACATGAATGATCAACATGCCACAAAACTGGACAGTGAGCATTTAAAAATTCAATCACTGTCAGCTAAGTTAATTATCTCTGCAACATTTGGAAATAATTGTGGTGTGAGGGCAAAGCAATTCAGAATAAAGGTAAAAATAGTATAATCCATACCTTTGATGGTAGTGAATCACCTTCCCTTATGACTCCCACCACCACAGCTTGTGGTTTGGTGAGGAATGTCATGGCAGGTGAAGATTGAGGCAAAGACACAGGGACATCATTGCTGCCATCATTATCATTGTTGTTATCATCATTGCTGTTATTATTGCTGTGCTGACTGTTTTCACCACCATCATCACAGTCATCCTCTTCATGTCCAACCTCCCCCATCTTCCTGGCTCTGTTTTCCTCAATCTTTTGCTTCTTCTTCTTCTTTTCTTCCTCTGTCATTATCCATTCCTTCTTCATTCCAATGTCAAAACATTTCCTGAGGCGGCATTTCTGACAAAATCTTCTTGTGACTTGATCAACCTGACACTCACCTTGAAATGGGCACTTGAATTCCTGAAAAGTAAATAGATAACATTTATTTATATATATATATATATATATATATATATATATATGCATATATAAACAAATAAATAAGTAAATAAATAAATATGTATATATATATACAGTGGTACCTCTTGATTCGAACACTCTTTGACTCGAACACTTCACAATCCGAACACATTTGGTGATCAAATTTTGACCTCCAATACGAATGCGGCCTCTCAATTCGAACACAAACATACGTGGCGGCCGATGCGCCTTCCCGCCAGTCAGCCGGTCTCGCTTGCACTTCTCCGCCATGAACACCTCTCTCTCGTGAACGGCTTTCAAGTGCCCCTAGTTGCCTTGGTTACTCCGGCCCCCAACCCTGATCACTTCCTACCTACCACCCCAGTCAATGTGGCTTCTACTCTGGTCACTGGCAAACTTATTTATTAATGAAGATATATTTAACACTTCAAACAACCAATGAAGAATGAATTGTTAATTATTATTGTCATTTGCACAAACTACGATAATATAACAATTTGCAGTTTTGTACAATAATTTATACTTTTCTTGAAATAATTCATGTTGAAAATGATGCTGTGAGAATATGAGTAGCTCCGCGGGAGAACGATCCAAGCGCCATTTTTTAAAAACCGAGAAAATCGCTCCTAAAGTTTTAATCTTTAATATCTCGAAAATTAGCCATACGATTTTAGCGTAACATATACCAAAATGTTCCTTAACATGTCAGCTTTCCAGGGACATGAAAAGTAATTTTGAGCTAATCACACATTGAATCAGAATTGATGATAAACAAAGACTATTCACATTTGACATTCGTCTTAATGAGGTGTATTCATGTAAACTAAGGTAATAGAAATGATTGTAACACTGATATGAAATAAAATCAAAGGTAGCTTTACCACAATTGTGTGAAAGTTGAGTGTTGAATGTTAATTCCCCTCTTTCCTGTCCCTTCCCCTCCACCCGAAACTCAGGATTAGTTGTCATCCTCGTCAGGATGCAAGACATTGTGCTGGACTGTGCCAGCCTGGAGGCCCTGGTAAAAGGCCTTCTTGTCATCTGGTATGAGGCATAACATGCTTGTTCAGTCACTGAGCTTCTCTTCACTGAGTTGTAGGGGGGCATCATACAAGGGTGGGAAGGGAACGGTACTCAGGTCGAACCTGTTACGGGACCAAGCTCCCCTCCCTTTCTTCTGTCGTACTTCGGTGACATTGTTGTTGTCGAGTGTGTAGTCCGACTTGATGACGTAGCCTTCTCTGTAATTCAGGCGGAAGAGCAGTATTGGTGCAGGCTTCTACTTAACGTGGCTTTTTGCTACCTCTGCTGGTCTCTAATTCATTTTCATTATCATTTGTCCCTTGTACAACATCAATAGCAAGTGGATCATCAACATCAGTGTCATAATCACGTGCAGCCATCGTTAAAATCAAGTGAAATGCAATACAATTCAATAGATGCTTCTATGAATGGCGTAGCCCAAGCGAGACTGTGGCACCGAGGCTGCTTTGGTGGCACACTCAGTCCCCGAGAGGGCAAGCGGCCAGCTCATTGGCCACACGCTACGTACGTCACGACATCTCACGCTCCGCCATTGGCCGACTGGCCTGACGCCTTAACCACGTCATCTCGCCCGCTCTGGGGATTGGGCTGGCTGCAATGATGTCACAGCCAGAGGCGCTTGGATTGTTCTCCCGCGGAGTAAATTTACCCAAGAGCCTCCATGTCAACAAGGGGGAAAAATACCTGGCATTCTATCGAGGTTTAGACCGTATTAACATAGAGGGAGAAAAATTTAAGCGACATCTAGTGATAAAGGACGCCTTGAACATCCGTTTGCACGCAAAAACACGTTTTCCTTGAGGGTGGCGCTACTCATATATTCTACTTGATAAGAGAGAGAGAGAGAGAGAGAGAGAGAGAGAGAGAGAGAGAGAGAGAGAGAGAGAGAGAGAGAGAGAGAGAGAGAGAGAGAGAGGAGGGGGGGGGGGAGGGGGGGATGGTGGTGGCTGGAGGAGGGAGGGAGTGGGGGAGGCAGCCTACTAGGTCTGTTTACATATCGAATGGGAGAGGATAAGGACGGAGGGAAGGGGAAAGGGGGGAAAACTACACAATCTGTTTCTGTATTCAGTGCATGGGGGGGAGGCGGGGACCCAGGGGAGAGGCTTGTCTAATCTTCATCAGGACTCGGGAGTTTCACATCGAAGTAAGTAAGTCTTTTGTTATGCCTTTTTTTCATGCATTTCATGTGTGTGTTTACTTTATACTCTCAAAATGTGAAGGATATCTACAAATTATGATGAGATGAGGGGAAAACAAGGTGCCAATAAGTTAAGACCACACCCAAGGTGCTCCCCCTTGGAATGTAGATGTGGTTTTACAGTCAGCCCTCATTTATTTGGACTGATACAAACTGGGCCATGTCCAGAGAGTGAAAAAGGCCGGACATTGAAAATTGAGTACAATACAGTAATGCCGCCCCCCATCACTTCTGCCTCGAGCCAGGAGGGAGAGGCGCAGGTCAGAGTGGCTGGAGGACTATTGCACGGATTAATATTCCTTTCATTTCATTTCTTTTTCTTGGGGCTGCCTGGACGTCAGCTTTTGAGGGGGGGGATAGCGTTACGTTAGCGCGGTAAGATGATGTAATCTCTAAGTTTTGGGCAGGAGACAGCGGCGTGGGTGAGGGGAGAGTGTGGCGTCGCCTGGCAGTCTGCTGTAGGAAGCTTTGGTGACACGCACCCGCGCTCTGTCCTCTCACAGTTTTCCTTCCACTTGGGGCGGTTATTATGGACTTATTTTGTGCCCTGCTGTGTACTGTAACCCTGCAGGCTCCTGGCAGTTCCCCTGTGCCTGTAATAAAGTGGAAAAGTGGCCACCTCTGTGTTTATACCTGTCCTGAACGTGACGCCTGATAGCTGGCGGCTCTGAATTCTTTGGTTACAACTCGTGTGTGCTCAAGGATACACGCCACTGCTTGTGGTGTGAGTGCCACTGGTGTGGAACTGGTGGTGGTGTGTAACACTATCATATTAGGGCTCCAAAGTGTCCAGTGAGGCACAAGCAATAAACCTCATCACAAATAGGAAGCAATGAATATTCCCATCATTTGGAGCTCAGTTATACCTGGCATTGTGTACATTGCGATCACTAAAATTTGCGATGAGTGAGGGCACCGATATATATATATGTATATATATATACACAGCTCATTTTTACGGGCCTCAATTAATCGGACTTCCAATTTTTCGGTCAATGTCCGTTGTCCGGAGGATTGTCCAATGCAGGATGTGTTTGTCTGGAGAGTGACAACTTTGACCGGTAGGTAGCTCTTGTGCAGACGACACAGGCGACGCTATTAACCCATAAACTGCAGCTATGGGATTAAGAGGGGCTCTCGTGGTGCAGCAATATCCGGAAAAAATTGACTTTCCTTAAATGATATCTACGCTATAGAGATGTGTCACAAATATTTCAATTCACAATTCTGTAACTCAAAATGTACAGTAGCTACCATATTTCTAAGCATTTTTCACCAAAAAAAATTGATTTCTGGCAGTATCTGGGGTCATTGTGGAGAGCCGGGTGTGGGGAGGGAGGTGGCAGTGGGAATACACACAGATGACTCGTTGCCATGACGACGACCATATGGCAGTTTTGTCAATGTCCCATGTGAATACACACAACCATGTTCAGTCTATGCATATTTCTGTGTGTGTGTATGTGTATGTGTATGTGTGTGTGTGTGTGTGTGTGTGTGTGTGTGTGTGAATCTACAACACTCTCTCTCTCTCTCTCTGTTCTAAATAAGTGAAACGAAAACACAATCAGCCCTCGATTTTACAAACTAATACAGACTGGGCCATGTCCGGAGAGTGAAAAAGGCCGGACATTGAAAATTGAGTACAATACAGTTCTGTACCGTACAATAAACAGTCTATATCGTCTCATACACATACTCATAGGCTACAATATGGTACAATATGCATATATAGTATACATGAGAGTAAAATATGGCTATACCTGCAATAGGGTACAGTATAATATTAACCTGAAAACTGCTGTAAGCCTTCTGGGTGGCTTAGCGGTAAACTGCTATACGCCTTCTGGAAGCGCACTTTTTAAACAGGCACCATACAGTTTCTTTGATTCGTATTTCTTTGAAATTATTATTTTTTGTATTTTAATAACCTTTCTTTTAGTAATTTCTATCCTCCTAATATGAATTTGGTTATTCATATCATACTTATAAAGGGAAACAATGGAACTACTATATTTTTATTCTATATAGTCGACATTGTGCTCTTCTCATAGATATCAGAGTTTGAGTCTCATGTATGGTAAGAGGAAGGTACAATGTAGTATTATAAAAGTTGTTTTTGTATAAAAAAATGAATGAAGCGAACAAGATTATGGGAACGATTATGGGAACAAGTGCTCCTTCACAAGACGCTGTCAGGCGTTAAGAGCCAAGGGTAGCTAGCCTGCACCGCGCATCACACACACACACACACAGCTGTATAGTATGGTGTGTATATTACATATTGTGGCTTACACGGAACTAATATTTCAGTACTTTATTTATTGTGAACCAAGCAGAAGAGAGTATTTTCATTTCACTTATCTATTTACAACAGAGAGAGAGAGAGAGAGAGAGAGAGAGAGAGAGAGAGAGAGAGAGAGAGAGAGAGAGTGTTATAGATTCACACACATACACACACAGAAACATGCACAGACTGAACATGGTTGTGTGTATTCACATGTGACATTGACAAAACTGCCATATGGTCGTCGTCATGGCAACGAGTAATCTGTGTGTATTCCCACTGCCACCTCCCTCCCCACACCCGGCTCTCCACAATGGCCCCAGATACTGCCAGAAATCCATTTTTGTGGTGAAATATGCTTAGAAATATGGTAGCTACAGTACATTTTGAGTTACAGAATTGTGAATTGAAATATTTGTGACACATCTCTCTCCCTTCTCCACCCCCCTTCTCTCTCTCTCTCTCTCTCTCTCTCTCTCTCTCTCTCTCTCTCTCTCATCAAGTAGAATATACTCTCACAGCATCATTTCCAACAGGAAGTATTTCAAGAAAGTATGAATTATTGCACAAAACTGCAAATTATTATATTATTGTAGTTTGCGCAGATGACAATGATATTTAACAATTCATTCTTCATTGGTTGTTGAAAATTTTAAGTATATCTTCATTAGTAAATAAGTTTGCCAGTAACCAGCGTAGAAGCCGTGGGCATCATGTTTACATCAATGTACGAGGAGCTAACCCTGTCAAGGAGCCCATAAATTTTGTACATTTCAATTTGAATATATATGAGTGTGTGTGTGTGTGTGTGTGTGTGTGTGTGTGTGTATTTCAACTAACATTTTTGTTTTTCACAATTTCTTCAAGAATACATCTCACATAAATCAAGAGGTACCTGTGTTTGCAAACTACGCAAGTGTACCATAAAAGTATGGATTTCCTTGAACACTTTCATATATAGTGTACACTTACAATATTTATATGGAATATGTACAATATGTGTTGCAGATTAATTATATTCAATATTCTATTTATTCCAATGTATTCATAAGTTGGTAAATTTTCCTCCATGGAAACATTTCACTGTGTTCAAGTGATTCATATCCTATATGCATACCTTTCAAGTAAAATTGTACATCAACAAGAAATTGTTTCCATAACCAGACGCCATGTACAAAATACACTGTATACTAATTTTCATCCATGCGCTCCCACTCAACTCACTTGGTCAGCAGCAACCTACATGCACTTACCTTATTCTTAAGAGCATTTCTCCTGAAGAATGCCTTGCAAGACTCGCAGGTTATGGCGTTGAAGTTATAACCCAGTGCTCTATCACCACACACACCACACTTCTTTGTTTCATTCTGCTTTTTTCCCCCTTCACTTCCTTCCTCCTTGGAGGAAGATTGAGGAGATGTGGGAGAAGTTGCCATCTAGCAAAGAAGATGAAGACAGATCTACAAATCAGACTCTCTGGTTCTAAATAAGAGAAGAGCTGTTGTGGTCACATTTCTGTAAAAAAGAAAAATAATGGCAATTTTAACAAAAAAGTTGACAGTAAAAGTAACCTACTTCATAACCTTCAATTCCTTCTTTTCTCTCTATGTGTAACCTTCAATTCCTTCTTTTCTCTCTATGTTGTTGTTGTGAGGAAAGGAAGATATATCTAAACACTACTTTTCCTCCTCCCCACATTATTCCTGCTTCTTTCATTTCAATTTATTTCTACATTTGTCAGGGATATTAAGACATTATTGGGATAGCTTGGTCAAGCTTTTTAAACTTTTGACAACCACCAAGAAAGACCTTAGCTCATGATGTATAGTGTGGTGGTTTGCAAGACTTTGTCTTTCTACTGGAGACAACTGAGCTGAAAGTATGAATGATGTACAGTAGTAAGTTAGTTATCACAGGTTTACATAACACATTTTTGCTCTAACATGGGTAACCTATATGTGACACATCACCACCTAACACAATTTTGGGTCAGGTAACACGTTCACGAAACAGACTTTTATTCTAAAATGTGTACAGTATTCCCTGATATACAATTCACCATTATACGATGTTTCACTTTTCCAATATTTAGTTTTTACTTCCTAAATTACATTATACAATCAGATGTTTCACTTTTATGAAATGGTTGAGCATATAAATACAGTGAACCTTATTTTTTTTATGGTTCAGTTATCACTCATTAATTTTTACAGTATATCATAGAAAGCCCAGTATCTTTAACTCCTCGAAGATGGGGAGCAGCGATGAGTCAGAATTTGTCCTGTACTTTTATCTGTGAATTGATATATCAGATGGTATTTTTTCATCAGTAGGAAATAGAAATAGTTTAGACTGTGAATAATTACATGCTAAGCATGATACTTGTCTCGGCTACAATCCACTCAATCAATCAATCATGGGGGCCATACGCAGCGGGGCGGCTTGCCTTGCCTACCCTATGGTGCCTCCCCTGGCGGTCACGCCTTGCGAGTCTCCATGCAGGCTCCCTTCCCATACCGAGCGACTCCCAGCAGGAGGCATTGACTTGCCGCAGCCAAGTGTTCTGCGGGCGTCCCTTGGCCCCCTCCAAGTCAGGTTGTCCCATTTGGAAACAACCCGACAAGCAGGATCAGCTTCCAGGTATCGTGCCACATGCCCATATAGCCGCAGTTGGCGCTGACGGACTATGCTAGTAATAGGCCTCGAATCGGTCTCATGGAACAATTACTGATTTGACACAAAGTCATACCAGTGGTATCCCATGATCCTGCAAAGTCATCTAGTACCAAAGACATTAATTTGCCTCTTCAGGTCGGTGTTCAGTGTCCATGTCTCGCAACCATAGAGTAAGATAGGGATCACCAGCAACTTGAAATCTGAATCTTTGTCTGTCTGCACATGTATCAACAACGACAAATACTCGTGTTGAGCGAGTCCATAAAGCTGTGGGCCAGGCCAATCCGCCGTGTGACTTCTTGGCTCGACCCACTATCGTTATGCACTACACTACCAAGGTATGTGAAGTTTTTCAAGATCTCAATGTCCTCTCCACACACATGAACAGACTGTACTGTTTCATCTAGTACACCTCCAAACGCCTGGACCTTGGTCTTGGCCCAAGAAACCTTGAGTCCCAAGGGCTTCACCTCCTCGTGCAGTGCCTCTAGAGACATTACCAGAACCTCAAGTGACTCAGCAAAGATTGCTGCATCATCAGCAAAAACAAGATCTGTAATCTCAGTGTTGCTGACATATGCTCCACAATGACCTTGTTCCACTACTCTGCCTAGTACCCAATCCATGCATGTGTTGAAAAGTGATGGAGCAAGCACACAGCCCTGCCTCACACCTATATTCAAAGGGAAGAAGCTGGACATGCCTCCTCCACACTTCACAGCACTTACAGTCCTGGAGTACAGGCCAGTTAATAAACCAATAATCCTTGCATGAATCCCACGGAGATGCAGAAGATCCCAGAGTGTCTCTCGATGCACTGAGTCAAATGCCTTCTTGAGATCGACATAGGCTGCAAGCATTCCCTGTCGAAACTCACGTCGGCATTCCACCAGTACGTGAAGCGCTAGGATACGATCTACTCCCTGTATATGAATTCTGTGTGTGTGTGTGTGTGTGTGTGTGTGTGTGTGTGTGTGTGTGTATTCACCTAGTTGTATTATACAGGGTTTGAGCAGGGCCCATAGTGTCCTGTCTCCATATCTCCATATATCCAACATTTCCTTAAATTAATGTATGTTGGTTGCTGTAACAACCTCTTCCTTTGATCTATTCCAAATATCCACAGTTCTATGAGGAAAACTGTACTTTTTAAAGTCCTTTAAACACTGACTCTTTTTCATCTTTTTTGAGTGTCCTCTCATCTGTCTAGTTTCTTCCTTCATCATCACCATCTCCTGCGTGACCAGCTTTTATATGTGATATTCTATCTGGTATAGAGTTATTAGATCTCCTCTCTCCCTTCTATCTTGCAGAGTTGGCAATCCCACTTCTTTTAACATGTCTTCATACATTAGTTTTCTTAGTTCTGGTACCATTTATGTGGTTACTCTATGGATCCTTTCTAATTTCCTTATATCGTTTTTCAAGTTTGGAAACCACACCACTGCTGCATATTCCAACCTCAGACACATCATACTAGTTAGAATTTTTTTCATATCTTTAACCATATAGTGGAGTCATCCAAATTTGGTTAATATCTTGTACGTTGATCCAAATAGCTGGCTTATGTGGCATAATGGGGAAAGCGTATCTTGCATCACCACACCCAGATCTTTTTCCTCCTTGGTCTTCAGTATTACTTCCTGTCCCATCTTATAACCCCACCCTGCCTTTCTTTTGCTTTTGGCCAGCTCCATTAAATGGCATTTACATGCATTGAAATCCAATTTTCACTGCTTACTCCATTCATAGATCTTATCTATAACACCTTGTAACTCCTGCGGGTGTGTGTGTGTGTGTGTGTGTGTGTGTGTGTATTTACCAAGTTATATTTTATAGGGCCCAAGCCAAGCTCATAACTGACCTATCTCCATATCAGTATTTGTCCAATTTTTCACCAACCCTTAAAAGACAGGAAGCATCAATAGATGTTCAATTCAAGTAGTCATGGTGAGCCAAGAAGTATCAATAGATGCAAAGTTTCTCCTGCATACAATTAAAATTTGTAGTGGCGGGAAGTGATCACTGTGAGTTGCCATATATATATATATATATATATATATATATATATATATATATATATATATATATATATATATATATATTAGCTGTCCACCAAGAGTGTAAAATTCTTAAGGTCAGCCACACCAGAGCCACACAAAACAGTACCTACCATAAAAACCACGGGCCTGCTGATACAGCACTTCCTGGCAGCATGGGGATTTGTTCCCATGCCAGTAAGTGAAAAAGTAAAGAAAACTAGATACTAGCAGTGATATACAACAAGCTTTGAAGTGATGGTGACAGCAATAGTAGGAGAAAGAGGAAGGAACATAACCCCCGCGAATAGGAGGGTTACTTTCCTTCCTCTCCCCCAAATCCAGAAATCCGCAAATTATTGATGGAGTTTTAAAAAGCCTATGTATAGTAATGGGTTAACCCTTAACCCGTAGAGCGTCGGAGCCATAACAGATACGTCATGGGCTCTGAGATACATGGGCGTCGGCGATGTGAGACTTATGTTCGGGAGATTTCGTCTCTTTTGGGATGAATATCGTTCTCAAAACATGTTTATATACTGTTCTCATACATTAGAGGCATCGCTTCTCTTGTTTCCTCAACCCTAATGATAAGAATCTAACATTTTTCTCTAAATAATATATCTCAATTCTAGCGGTGTAGGCTGCTAAGTCTGCTCGGTGTAGCGGCAAGATTGTAGTTCAACCCCACTAACATGAACACAGCGTAATTCCACTACTTCCTTTCCATATTGCACAGGTTATTGATACGTGGTATGTTTTGGTAGTAAACTTTCTCACAATGTAAATAATGCCAATAACTTTTCTCATGGAAGAATAAGTACATATTTTTCAAAAAATGCATGCTCGCCATAATGGCAACACTCTCCCGAGGGGTGGAGGGTGGCTATTTTTAGAACAAACACCCCTCTCGTCTCTCTCACAACGTTGACAGATCTACAAACCTTGATATGGAAAGTAAGGGATGAAATATGACCTTATTCCATAGATATAGTATTGTCGGAAAGGTTACTGACCACTGACCAGTGAAAACAGATCAGTTTAGTTCTGTCTGTCAGAGCGAGATCATGTCACGCAATAGGAGAGGGCTGTGTGATAACTCTACTGAACGCCATTTGTTGGATACAGACAGCGATGCAACAGTTGGTAAAGGCCTGATAATGAGGAAATAAATAAATAAATAAATAAATAAATAAATAAATAAATGTGTGTGGAAGAGAGAGAGAGAGAGAGAGAGAGAGAGAATATACAATAATTCCATGGCAACCTTCCATCATAACATAATTTTTTTACAGCACACTAGTACATTTCTAGGAATAAATGATATTACATGGTTATTCAAGCATCTACATCTACACATTCCGCTCAGAGAGCAACAGAGTAGGAAAAAAATACGCAAAAACTTACACACGGGAAAAAATCGAGCCTGTACAGTATAATTCTATAAAGCTATGCATGACTTGCTTTCTTCCTGTGAAAACAGTAACAATATTATGGTTGTCTCCGAAGAGTGAGAATAAGAGGGGATGAATAAAAAATTCACTTTCATAGTTTTGCTAAACTGCTAAAATTAGTGTACAATGAATCAGAGAAAAAATACCACTTTAAGTCGATTCTAGACGGAATGACTGTCATTTCCGTTCCTTTCACATCATTTCAGACTAGTTTCACAAAAAAATTAAAAAATTAAAAAAAGCATCATGTGGTCAGCATTGGTGAAATCACAAGGTGTAATATTTCCCAACGCTGTACGGGTTAACGTATGGTGATCATTTAGGGAAGATGATACTGTTGTATGCTTAGAGGCGGGAATCGTTCCAGGAATCATGATTTTTTCACGCTAAACATTTGTGTCTCTCACTCACTTTTGGTCCCAGAGCTAGTGGAGGTACAGTCAGCTCTCATTTCTTCGGACTTCAATTCATCAGACTTTCAATTCTTCACTCAATGCCCGGGGTTCGGACGATTGTCCAATGCTGCTGTTTGTCCATGGAGTGACAACTCTGACAGGCAGGCATATTTATAAGCATTTTTCACCACAAAAAATGGATTTCTGGCAGTATCTGGAGCCATTGTGGAGAGCCGGGTGAGGGGAGGGAGGAAGGGGGAGGTGGCAGGGGGGATACACACAGACGACTCATTGCTATGGCAACGACCATGTGGTAGTATTGTCAAAGTCACATGTAAATACACACAACCATGTTCAGTCTGTGCATGTGTGTGTATGTATGTAAATCTATAACACACTCTCTCTCTCTCTCTCTCTCTCTCTCTCTTGCTTCAAAAGGAATAAATGATAAAACAAAAATATTTTCTTTCTATAATGGCAATCTCCGTTAAGTAATATTCCTTCCATTACTCAGACACTAATATTTTGAATCGCAAATAAAGTAAATGGCATCATAGTACATAGAGTAAACTACATACATATGGAAACACAAATTTAGGTACAGTGGTACCTCTTGATTCAAACACCCTTTGACTCGAACACTTCACAATCCGAACACATTTGGCGAACAAATTTTGACCTCCAATCCAAACGCGGCCTCACAATTCGAACATAAACACACAAGGCGGCTGACGCCACCTTCCCGCCAATCGGCTGGTCTCACTTGCACTTCTCTGCTGTGAACACCTCTCTCTATTGCGACTCGGGAATGGCTTTCAAGTCACTCCGGCCCCTAGTTGCCTTGGTTACTCCAGCCCCCAATCCTGGTCACTTTCTACCTACCACCGCAGTCAAGGCGGCCTTCTACTCTGGTCACGGGCAAACTTATTTACTAATGAAGATATATTTAACACTTTAAACAACCAATGAAGAATAAACTGTTAAATATCATTGTCATTTACGCAAACTAAAATAATATAATAATTTGCATTTTTATACAATAATCTATTCTTTTCTTGAAATAATTCCTGTTGGAAATGATGCTGTGAGAATACATTCTACTTGATAAGAGAGAGAGAGAGAGAGAGAGAGAGAGAGAGAGAGAGAGAGAGAGAGAGAGAGAGAGAGGGGGGGGATAGGGAGTGGCTGGAGGAGAGAGGGAGAGAGGGAGTGAGGAGGGGTGGCCTACTCGGTCTGTTTGCGTATCGAATGTGAGAGGATAAGGATGGAAAGAGGGGGAAGGGGGAATACTACGCAATGTGTTCCTGTATTTAGCACATGAGAGGGAGGCGGGGACCTGGGGGAAGGCGTGTCTTGTCTTCATCGCATCTCAGGAGTTTCACATCGAAATATATAAGTCTTTTGTTATGCCTGTTTTTTTTGTTTTTTTTTATGCATTTCATGTCTGTGTTTACTTTATACTCTCAAAATGTGAAGGATATCTATGAATTATGATGAGATGAGAGGAATACAAAGTGCCAATATGTTAAATCACATTGCCATTCTGGTGGGTCAGGACCAATTATATTTTTTCTCATTACTTCTTAAAAATGGCTATTGCGTTTTTAGGTATATACTGCGGCAATGTTAAGGGACCAATTTCTTGCAATAGCTGGGGTTGAGTGTAGCATTTTTGAGTGTAGCATAAAATAAACTGGAATGGATTAAATGTTTTTACATAGATTTCAATGGATAAAACTGCTTCCTAATTCGAATTTTTGCAAATCAAACAGCCAAAAAGAACGAATTAAGTTTGAATCAAGAGGTACCACTATATATATATATATATATATATATATATATATATATATATATATATATATATATATATATATATATATATGACCAAGTGCCAAATGATCAAACAATGAATAATGGGCCAAATAAAAATATACACTGGTAATGGCTATGTGAAATATTGCTCTAGATAAGACATAGTAAACACAGCCTCCTATTATTTTTACAGTTCTCTCTCTCTCTCTCTCTCTCTCTCTCTCTCTCTCTCTCTCTCTCTCTCTTTTCTAAATAAGTAAGTGAAACAAAAATACTCTTCTGCTTGATTCCCAATAAATACAGTACCGAAATATTACTTCCGTGTTAACCACAATAATATACACACCATACTATACAGCTGTGTGTGTGTGTGTGTGTGTGTGTGTGTGATGCTTGGTGCGGGTCAGCCACCCTTGGCTCTTCACGTCTGACAGTGTTACCAATGTCTTGTGAGGGAGCACTTGTTCCCATAATCTTCTTCACTTCATTCTTTTTTATACAAAAACAACTTCTATACTACTAAATTATACCTTCCTCTTACCATACATGAGACTCAAACTCTGATATCTATGAGAGGAGCACAATGTCGACTATATAGAATAAAAATTATAGTAGTTCCATTGTTTCCCTTTATAACTATGATATGAATAACCAAATAAATATTAGGATAAAAATTACTAAAAGAAATGTTATTAAAATACGAAAAAAAAATCATTTCAAAGAAATACGAATCAAGGAAACTTTATAGTGCCTGTTTAAAAAGTGCACTTCTAGAGGGCATACAGCAGTTTACCGCTAAGCCACCCAGAAGGCGTACAGCAGTTTTCAAGTTAATATTATACTGTACCCTATTGCAGGTATAACCATATTTTACTCTTTCATGCATACTGTATATACATATTGTACCATATTGTAGCCTATGAATATGTGTGCAAGACAATATAGACTGTTAACTGTACAGTACAGAACTGTATTGTACTCAATTTTCAATGTCCGGCCTTTTTCACTCTCCGGACATGGCCCAGTCTGTATTAGTCTGAAGAAATGAGGGCTGATTGTATTTGGCAACTTTTCTCGCTCGCTTCCCTGACCCTGTGACATGATTCCACAGTGCTCAGTTCATCTTTTCCCATTATGGAATCGACATCTGGCAACCTCCGTGATCCGGACGGAGGAAGCGATACTCCGAGTGATGTTAACATGACATTGTTTCTCAGTAGTGACACTGAGGACAGTGATGAAAATGAAAACAGGGACTTTTGTATTGAGACAGAAGAAAGTGAAGACTCCAGTAGTGATTCTGACAGTGATCTGGGAGACAGAGGCAAGTGTTGTGTTATTGGTGCTAGGGGTGTTTCTTCCTGGTAGGTTACACCATGGGTATGGGGAGAAATTTTTGACAAGCAATAACTTTGCTCAGACGTCATAGCATGTTAGAAACTACATCATTGTACTCAGAATTACAAAGAGAAATCAGCTTTCACATGGAAAATATTCTCTTGGCATTTTCAACATGAGTGATTTTTACCTGCTCTAACAAATGGAAAGCAAATCAGCTCCCCATACACTAATGGTTAATAATGAAGAGTATGAAATAAGTTACTGTAAGAATTTGGCCGGTAAGAATACACTAAAATATGCTTCCCAAATACATTTTGAAGACAGTCTTACTCATTAATACAGTATTAATGTAGTAATATGTAGTAATGATAAATTAAAAGCAGTAATGATGAATTCAAACAATCACTTTGAAAACCCGCGTGCAACTGAGAGAGAGAGCTGCTTAGCATCTCACACATGAAGATGATTGTGATGTTGCGTCGTCTGAAGCCAATCAGCAGGAAAGAGAAACGATAGTTCATAACTGACATTGTTATTTTAAAATTATTTACCAGTTATACTGTATCATCCCTCTTTTCTATTTTTCTTTATTTCATATTAACTGACATTGTTATTTTAAAGTTATTTACCAGTCATGCTGTGTCATCTCTCTTTTCTATTTTTTTTATTTTACATCAACTGAAATTGTTATTTCAAAATTATTTAAGTTATACTGTATCATCTCTTTTTTCATTTTTAATTCTATATTAACTGACATTGTTATTTTTAGATTATTTACCAGTTAGGATGAATGTGAGTATTTTTCTGGGAAAAACGGGCTAAGAAATTCACAAAATTGACGAAATTATGAAAAAGAAAAATTTGAGAGCAAAATCCATGAGTATGAGGAGCCGCAAACGGTGAACCTTGAATGGGTGAGGGTATACTGTATTTTCACACATCCCACCCAACACAATGAAGCCTCCACATGCCGTCTTGAAACTTCCACCAGGTAAATGGACGTTGATATGTTATCTGAATGCATAAAGCTATATTTTAGCAAGATGAAAGTCTTATGGGAATTTCTTAAAATTTGTCAAATATACCAACCCCACAGCTATGTGTACAGAAAATTATGCCCATCCACAAGGGTTAACCTGTTGGCTGCAGCACCCTAACTTGTGGACACCCCATAGTGTGTATTTTTTTACTTCCCCCCCCAAAAAGCTTCTCTCTTATGATCTGATAGAACACATTAATATTATTTGGTGTACATTAATATTAATGTACACCAAATATGAGCTCAATATTTACCTTCATTTAATTGTGGCAATGATTTCAAGTTTGGTGCACAACTTTTAGACCTCCCACCAAAATTTTTTCTCCTGTGATCTGAAAGAGGATATTAAAATAAGGATGCATACCAAATATGACCTTAATATTCACCTTTGTTTAGCTGTGGTGATGATTTAAAGTTAGGATGGAGACAGCGCGTTGAGCATAACATACAGTGGTTGTAGCAGGAGGGAGCAGTGTGGGATGAAGCGGTTCTAGAAGTTTATCATCCCAAGGAATTCCTGGAGTTTCCTTTGGGAAGGCAGCTCCAGGAACTGCATGATGGACGCCTGTTCATGTGACAGTGTGTCCGAGAAAGTCTATGGACATAACACCGAGGACTGACTTGTCGAAGTTGATCTGCACACCGTAGTCTCGTAGCCTGGTAAAAACTTGCTGTAGATGTTGCTTCTGGGTTGTCACATCGTTGCTAGCGATGAGGAGGTCATTGATGTATGTGAAGCAGAAGGGAAGGCCTCGCAGAACTTCATCAATGAAGTGCTGGAACAACTGGGCAACGTTACATAAGCCAAATGGCATCCTCACATACTCATAGAGGCCGAACGGGGTGATGATGGCAGTCTTGGGGACGCCTTCAGGGTGGAAAAAAATTTGATGGAAGGCCTTGACGAGGTCAATTCTGGAGAAGATGGTAGAACTGTGGAGTTGAGAAGAGAACTCCTGGATGTTTGGAATCGGATAACGGTCCTCTTTTGTCCTGGCGTTGAGAGCTCTGTAGTCTCCACACAGCCTTTTGTCTCCATTCTTCTTGTCGACGACATGGAGTACTGATGACCAGTTGCTGCTGCTGGGACGAATGATGCCTTGCGCAAGTAAGGACTCAAACTCCTGCTCAACTTGCTTGTAACGTCCTGGAGCCAGGCGTACAACTTTGGCATGAACAGGAGGTCCGGTGGTCTCCATCTGGTGTAACACATTGTGGCGAACCAGCATACTGGAGGAGTATGGTTGCAGGAGCGCTGGATACGCCTTGAGGATGTCAACAAACTGGTGGTCTGGGTTGATGGCGGACAGCAGGGTGCTCACATCACTTGTTGTCTTAGCTGAGGTGGAGAGTTCATTGAGTAGGTCCATCAGCCTGTCCCCAGACATCAACCATCAGGTTGAAGTACTGGAGGAAGTCTGCTCTTAAGATGGCTTGTGACACGGCTCTGAAGTAGAATGTCCACTCAAACAACCAACGCAGGTTGAGGTCCAGTTTCAGTGTATGCCAGCAGTAGACAGGTATTCTGGTGCTGTTGGATGAGTAGAGATGCAGGATGAGAGTGAGGCAGCACTGACCACCCTAAGCTGGTAGGACACTGACATCTGCACCCGTGTCGATGAGGAAGTGTGTTTTGGAGAGGCCGTCGTAGATATGAAGCATTACGTGGACATTATGCTGCATTAATGACCGTCGTTGGTGTTTGACGTTGGTGTCTGGCACTTGTGATCCTTGGAACCACAACTGCTGTGGTGGTAGCAGTAATCCGGATGCCTGTGAGAACTCCTTTGGCGTCTGTTGCATGAGTGAGAGCAAGAGTGAGGACAGCGATGTAATTCGCTCTTGAGCTGAGAGACATCTGCCATTAACTTAGACGCCAGAGCTGTAAGATGCTGGAGGTCCGAGGCTTGTGGGGTGACAGCAGTGACAGTTGTTGATGAGGTAGGTGTAGGCGAAACATGGACGATGAAAGAAGACGCTGGAGGTGGGAGAGTTGCCATGTTGCAGGTGCCTCGTGCGCTGGCAGGACTTGAGGGGGCCCGGCAGGACTCCGGCGGGGCTCAGCAGGACTCCAGGGGGCCCAGCAGGACTCCGAGAAGGCTGGCAGGACTCCGGGGGGTCCAGTAGGACTCTAGAAGGGCCAGAAGTACTCCGGGGAGGCCAGCAGGACTCCAGGGGGACCGGCAGGTGTCAGGGGGGCCCCACAGACTGAAGGTGGTGGCTGGAGATGCTAAGTTTCTCCCAACCTGTTCCTCAAACCCACGAACCCCAAATGGAGGTGAGCCTTCTTGGAACAGGAGTGGTTAGACAAATAAACCCAAGGGCTTAGGTCCTCCCACTAGGAGAAGGTATCCTTTACAGCACCGGTAACATGTCAGCCGGGGTGGATGTTCGGTCACTCCAGGGTCACCAAATTGTAGTATGGTGGAAAGAAAAACTATGGCTAGACCTGTATTTATTTCAATTAAATCTAGAGGGTTATATAGGTAGGCTGGACACCCAACACACATACGCAAGTGACATGCTATTATTTCAAATGTGCAACTCTCATGAACATATAAGTAAAATGGCCTTAACTAGAATCACATTTAAAATTAATAAAATTCAACTTTTGATAACAAACATGTATAATAAAATATAATAGTGTGCAAATAAAACAAATTTTCCCTGAGTATATCCTGAAAATACACAAAGGAAAATTTTACAATGGAGACTGATACACACTACAATAAATCTGCAAATCCCAGGCCTCTCAAGAACAAAGACGAAAACACTTTGCCTGTCTTCTGGATGCATAATTTGGATTACAAAGGACCTGACATCAGAAAAGAGGACTGTAAGGAGTGTTGGCTTGTTCAGCCAGCCAACCACCGCTTCAGCCAGCACAACCCCGCTTCGAGGCTCCAACACCACTTCGTCCGAGGCAACTCCAGGACACCAAGGTTTCCAGGGAGGCAGTTCCAGCCGTGCCTCCAAGCCTGCCTGACCTCCACACTTTCCTACTACCTGTACTAGTTTACTTGCATTAGTAAAGTTGGCGCCACACTTCTCGTTTCCTACGCCCTTACCAAGGACTTTTAGTTAAAAGTTTACTGGCGCAATTTCACAATTGCATCGTGCCTGACAGTCATACACAAGGTTCTTCAAGACATGAAAAAAGAAACTCTACATGCATGTTGGAAAAAATTGTGACCAGAATGTGTACATGACTACAAAGGCTTCTCACCACCTGAAATTCATCATGATGTTATCAGCAAGTCAGTGAAACTGGCACAGTTAATCAGGGGTGATGGCTTTGATGATGTAACTCACAAGGAGTTCAATGAACTCATTGATACCCACTCTCAGACTCTGAAGGATGAAGATTTGGCAGACCTGATAGTTCTCAAATGCAGTTACAGTTCTCAAATGCAACTGATTCATCCATGTCAACATGCAAAAAAAAACCTTTTCATCACTATGAAAAAACAAGGAAGCCAGTGGATCACCTGAAGATCCGCCACCCCAGCTGCACTCGGGGTGGCAGATCTTCAGGTGAGACAATCTGGGGTGGCGGATCTTCAGGTGAGACAAGCTGGGGTGGCGGATCTTCAGGTGAGAAAGGTTGGGTTAGGGTACCAGCTGGGTCACTGCTTCGAAATGAGAATTGATCTGTGGGATGGCATAGTTTGTAAATAACTGCTTCAAATGTTAACGAAACTTAAGGAGTTTACTACACTGCTTATCACATTCCACTCATCAGACCAAGACCGTGTGTGGTACAATCACTGCTTCGAAATGAGAATTGATCTGTGGGATGGCATAGTTTGTAAATAACTGCTTCAAATGTTAACGAAACTTAAGGAGTTTACTACACTGCTTATCACATTCCACTCATCAGACCAAGACCGTGTGTGGTACGAGTAGACACCAGTCACACCACTGCTCCACAATGGCAGCCAATACTTTTGAGACAGTTGTTCTACCGCTGCTGACTGAAGACCCCACTCCTGTTATTACTTGGCTTCAGCAGAAGGAGCTTCTAAGGCATGCTGTGCAGTGTGAAAAATGCCACAATAACATGAACTGGACTAAACACTCCAAGTGTGTGGACCATGTGGTGTGGAAATGCCAGACAAAAGGATGTACAAAGTATAAAGGAACAACAAGTATGAGGACTGGATCATTTTTTGCCCGGTCTAGACTGTCACTGCAGAAATGGGTTCATATCATGTACCTCTGGAGTGAACGCATTGGAGAAACAACAGCAAGTCGTCAAGTAAACCTATCTGAGAAGACTACGATTGACTGTTTCAGCTTTTTCAGGGAGATATGTGCTTCGTACTTCCAAGCAAATCCAGTAATGTTGGG
>CM035223.1:4696203-4712683 GCA_020233015.1 Callinectes sapidus
GGAGTACAGGCCAGTTAATAAACCAATAATCCTTGCATGAATCCCACGGAGATGCAGAAGATCCCAGAGTGTCTCTCGATGCACTGAGTCAAATGCCTTCTTGAGATCGACATAGGCTGCAAGCATTCCCTGTCGAAACTCACGTCGGCATTCCACCAGTACGTGAAGCGCTAGGATACGATCTACTCCCTGTATATGAATTCTGTGTGTGTGTGTGTGTGTGTGTGTGTGTGTGTGTGTGTGTGTGTATTCACCTAGTTGTATTATACAGGGTTTGAGCAGGGCCCATAGTGTCCTGTCTCCATATCTCCATATATCCAACATTTCCTTAAATTAATGTATGTTGGTTGCTGTAACAACCTCTTCCTTTGATCTATTCCAAATATCCACAGTTCTATGAGGAAAACTGTACTTTTTAAAGTCCTTTAAACACTGACTCTTTTTCATCTTTTTTGAGTGTCCTCTCATCTGTCTAGTTTCTTCCTTCATCATCACCATCTCCTGCGTGACCAGCTTTTATATGTGATATTCTATCTGGTATAGAGTTATTAGATCTCCTCTCTCCCTTCTATCTTGCAGAGTTGGCAATCCCACTTCTTTTAACATGTCTTCATACATTAGTTTTCTTAGTTCTGGTACCATTTATGTGGTTACTCTATGGATCCTTTCTAATTTCCTTATATCGTTTTTCAAGTTTGGAAACCACACCACTGCTGCATATTCCAACCTCAGACACATCATACTAGTTAGAATTTTTTTCATATCTTTAACCATATAGTGGAGTCATCCAAATTTGGTTAATATCTTGTACGTTGATCCAAATAGCTGGCTTATGTGGCATAATGGGGAAAGCGTATCTTGCATCACCACACCCAGATCTTTTTCCTCCTTGGTCTTCAGTATTACTTCCTGTCCCATCTTATAACCCCACCCTGCCTTTCTTTTGCTTTTGGCCAGCTCCATTAAATGGCATTTACATGCATTGAAATCCAATTTTCACTGCTTACTCCATTCATAGATCTTATCTATAACACCTTGTAACTCCTGCGGGTGTGTGTGTGTGTGTGTGTGTGTGTGTGTGTATTTACCAAGTTATATTTTATAGGGCCCAAGCCAAGCTCATAACTGACCTATCTCCATATCAGTATTTGTCCAATTTTTCACCAACCCTTAAAAGACAGGAAGCATCAATAGATGTTCAATTCAAGTAGTCATGGTGAGCCAAGAAGTATCAATAGATGCAAAGTTTCTCCTGCATACAATTAAAATTTGTAGTGGCGGGAAGTGATCACTGTGAGTTGCCATATATATATATATATATATATATATATATATATATATATATATATATATATATATATATATATATATTAGCTGTCCACCAAGAGTGTAAAATTCTTAAGGTCAGCCACACCAGAGCCACACAAAACAGTACCTACCATAAAAACCACGGGCCTGCTGATACAGCACTTCCTGGCAGCATGGGGATTTGTTCCCATGCCAGTAAGTGAAAAAGTAAAGAAAACTAGATACTAGCAGTGATATACAACAAGCTTTGAAGTGATGGTGACAGCAATAGTAGGAGAAAGAGGAAGGAACATAACCCCCGCGAATAGGAGGGTTACTTTCCTTCCTCTCCCCCAAATCCAGAAATCCGCAAATTATTGATGGAGTTTTAAAAAGCCTATGTATAGTAATGGGTTAACCCTTAACCCGTAGAGCGTCGGAGCCATAACAGATACGTCATGGGCTCTGAGATACATGGGCGTCGGCGATGTGAGACTTATGTTCGGGAGATTTCGTCTCTTTTGGGATGAATATCGTTCTCAAAACATGTTTATATACTGTTCTCATACATTAGAGGCATCGCTTCTCTTGTTTCCTCAACCCTAATGATAAGAATCTAACATTTTTCTCTAAATAATATATCTCAATTCTAGCGGTGTAGGCTGCTAAGTCTGCTCGGTGTAGCGGCAAGATTGTAGTTCAACCCCACTAACATGAACACAGCGTAATTCCACTACTTCCTTTCCATATTGCACAGGTTATTGATACGTGGTATGTTTTGGTAGTAAACTTTCTCACAATGTAAATAATGCCAATAACTTTTCTCATGGAAGAATAAGTACATATTTTTCAAAAAATGCATGCTCGCCATAATGGCAACACTCTCCCGAGGGGTGGAGGGTGGCTATTTTTAGAACAAACACCCCTCTCGTCTCTCTCACAACGTTGACAGATCTACAAACCTTGATATGGAAAGTAAGGGATGAAATATGACCTTATTCCATAGATATAGTATTGTCGGAAAGGTTACTGACCACTGACCAGTGAAAACAGATCAGTTTAGTTCTGTCTGTCAGAGCGAGATCATGTCACGCAATAGGAGAGGGCTGTGTGATAACTCTACTGAACGCCATTTGTTGGATACAGACAGCGATGCAACAGTTGGTAAAGGCCTGATAATGAGGAAATAAATAAATAAATAAATAAATAAATAAATAAATAAATGTGTGTGGAAGAGAGAGAGAGAGAGAGAGAGAGAGAGAATATACAATAATTCCATGGCAACCTTCCATCATAACATAATTTTTTTACAGCACACTAGTACATTTCTAGGAATAAATGATATTACATGGTTATTCAAGCATCTACATCTACACATTCCGCTCAGAGAGCAACAGAGTAGGAAAAAAATACGCAAAAACTTACACACGGGAAAAAATCGAGCCTGTACAGTATAATTCTATAAAGCTATGCATGACTTGCTTTCTTCCTGTGAAAACAGTAACAATATTATGGTTGTCTCCGAAGAGTGAGAATAAGAGGGGATGAATAAAAAATTCACTTTCATAGTTTTGCTAAACTGCTAAAATTAGTGTACAATGAATCAGAGAAAAAATACCACTTTAAGTCGATTCTAGACGGAATGACTGTCATTTCCGTTCCTTTCACATCATTTCAGACTAGTTTCACAAAAAAATTAAAAAATTAAAAAAAGCATCATGTGGTCAGCATTGGTGAAATCACAAGGTGTAATATTTCCCAACGCTGTACGGGTTAACGTATGGTGATCATTTAGGGAAGATGATACTGTTGTATGCTTAGAGGCGGGAATCGTTCCAGGAATCATGATTTTTTCACGCTAAACATTTGTGTCTCTCACTCACTTTTGGTCCCAGAGCTAGTGGAGGTACAGTCAGCTCTCATTTCTTCGGACTTCAATTCATCAGACTTTCAATTCTTCACTCAATGCCCGGGGTTCGGACGATTGTCCAATGCTGCTGTTTGTCCATGGAGTGACAACTCTGACAGGCAGGCATATTTATAAGCATTTTTCACCACAAAAAATGGATTTCTGGCAGTATCTGGAGCCATTGTGGAGAGCCGGGTGAGGGGAGGGAGGAAGGGGGAGGTGGCAGGGGGGGATACACACAGACGACTCATTGCTATGGCAACGACCATGTGGTAGTATTGTCAAAGTCACATGTAAATACACACAACCATGTTCAGTCTGTGCATGTGTGTGTATGTATGTAAATCTATAACACACTCTCTCTCTCTCTCTCTCTCTCTCTCTCTTGCTTCAAAAGGAATAAATGATAAAACAAAAATATTTTCTTTCTATAATGGCAATCTCCGTTAAGTAATATTCCTTCCATTACTCAGACACTAATATTTTGAATCGCAAATAAAGTAAATGGCATCATAGTACATAGAGTAAACTACATACATATGGAAACACAAATTTAGGTACAGTGGTACCTCTTGATTCAAACACCCTTTGACTCGAACACTTCACAATCCGAACACATTTGGCGAACAAATTTTGACCTCCAATCCAAACGCGGCCTCACAATTCGAACATAAACACACAAGGCGGCTGACGCCACCTTCCCGCCAATCGGCTGGTCTCACTTGCACTTCTCTGCTGTGAACACCTCTCTCTATTGCGACTCGGGAATGGCTTTCAAGTCACTCCGGCCCCTAGTTGCCTTGGTTACTCCAGCCCCCAATCCTGGTCACTTTCTACCTACCACCGCAGTCAAGGCGGCCTTCTACTCTGGTCACGGGCAAACTTATTTACTAATGAAGATATATTTAACACTTTAAACAACCAATGAAGAATAAACTGTTAAATATCATTGTCATTTACGCAAACTAAAATAATATAATAATTTGCATTTTTATACAATAATCTATTCTTTTCTTGAAATAATTCCTGTTGGAAATGATGCTGTGAGAATACATTCTACTTGATAAGAGAGAGAGAGAGAGAGAGAGAGAGAGAGAGAGAGAGAGAGAGAGAGAGAGAGAGAGAGGGGGGGGATAGGGAGTGGCTGGAGGAGAGAGGGAGAGAGGGAGTGAGGAGGGGTGGCCTACTCGGTCTGTTTGCGTATCGAATGTGAGAGGATAAGGATGGAAAGAGGGGGAAGGGGGAATACTACGCAATGTGTTCCTGTATTTAGCACATGAGAGGGAGGCGGGGACCTGGGGGAAGGCGTGTCTTGTCTTCATCGCATCTCAGGAGTTTCACATCGAAATATATAAGTCTTTTGTTATGCCTGTTTTTTTTGTTTTTTTTTATGCATTTCATGTCTGTGTTTACTTTATACTCTCAAAATGTGAAGGATATCTATGAATTATGATGAGATGAGAGGAATACAAAGTGCCAATATGTTAAATCACATTGCCATTCTGGTGGGTCAGGACCAATTATATTTTTTCTCATTACTTCTTAAAAATGGCTATTGCGTTTTTAGGTATATACTGCGGCAATGTTAAGGGACCAATTTCTTGCAATAGCTGGGGTTGAGTGTAGCATTTTTGAGTGTAGCATAAAATAAACTGGAATGGATTAAATGTTTTTACATAGATTTCAATGGATAAAACTGCTTCCTAATTCGAATTTTTGCAAATCAAACAGCCAAAAAGAACGAATTAAGTTTGAATCAAGAGGTACCACTATATATATATATATATATATATATATATATATATATATATATATATATATATATATATATATATATATATGACCAAGTGCCAAATGATCAAACAATGAATAATGGGCCAAATAAAAATATACACTGGTAATGGCTATGTGAAATATTGCTCTAGATAAGACATAGTAAACACAGCCTCCTATTATTTTTACAGTTCTCTCTCTCTCTCTCTCTCTCTCTCTCTCTCTCTCTCTCTCTCTCTCTCTCTCTCTCTCTCTCTCTTTTCTAAATAAGTAAGTGAAACAAAAATACTCTTCTGCTTGATTCCCAATAAATACAGTACCGAAATATTACTTCCGTGTTAACCACAATAATATACACACCATACTATACAGCTGTGTGTGTGTGTGTGTGTGTGTGTGTGTGTGTGATGCTTGGTGCGGGTCAGCCACCCTTGGCTCTTCACGTCTGACAGTGTTACCAATGTCTTGTGAGGGAGCACTTGTTCCCATAATCTTCTTCACTTCATTCTTTTTTATACAAAAACAACTTCTATACTACTAAATTATACCTTCCTCTTACCATACATGAGACTCAAACTCTGATATCTATGAGAGGAGCACAATGTCGACTATATAGAATAAAAATTATAGTAGTTCCATTGTTTCCCTTTATAACTATGATATGAATAACCAAATAAATATTAGGATAAAAATTACTAAAAGAAATGTTATTAAAATACGAAAAAAAAATCATTTCAAAGAAATACGAATCAAGGAAACTTTATAGTGCCTGTTTAAAAAGTGCACTTCTAGAGGGCATACAGCAGTTTACCGCTAAGCCACCCAGAAGGCGTACAGCAGTTTTCAAGTTAATATTATACTGTACCCTATTGCAGGTATAACCATATTTTACTCTTTCATGCATACTGTATATACATATTGTACCATATTGTAGCCTATGAATATGTGTGCAAGACAATATAGACTGTTAACTGTACAGTACAGAACTGTATTGTACTCAATTTTCAATGTCCGGCCTTTTTCACTCTCCGGACATGGCCCAGTCTGTATTAGTCTGAAGAAATGAGGGCTGATTGTATTTGGCAACTTTTCTCGCTCGCTTCCCTGACCCTGTGACATGATTCCACAGTGCTCAGTTCATCTTTTCCCATTATGGAATCGACATCTGGCAACCTCCGTGATCCGGACGGAGGAAGCGATACTCCGAGTGATGTTAACATGACATTGTTTCTCAGTAGTGACACTGAGGACAGTGATGAAAATGAAAACAGGGACTTTTGTATTGAGACAGAAGAAAGTGAAGACTCCAGTAGTGATTCTGACAGTGATCTGGGAGACAGAGGCAAGTGTTGTGTTATTGGTGCTAGGGGTGTTTCTTCCTGGTAGGTTACACCATGGGTATGGGGAGAAATTTTTGACAAGCAATAACTTTGCTCAGACATCATAGCATGTTAGAAACTACATCATTGTACTCAGAATTACAAAGAGAAATCAGCTTTCACATGGAAAATATTCTCTTGGCATTTTCAACATGAGTGATTTTTACCTGCTCTAACAAATGGAAAGCAAATCAGCTCCCCATACACTAATGGTTAATAATGAAGAGTATGAAATAAGTTACTGTAAGAATTTGGCCGGTAAGAATACACTAAAATATGCTTCCCAAATACATTTTGAAGACAGTCTTACTCATTAATACAGTATTAATGTAGTAATATGTAGTAATGATAAATTAAAAGCAGTAATGATGAATTCAAACAATCACTTTGAAAACCCGCGTGCAACTGAGAGAGAGAGCTGCTTAGCATCTCACACATGAAGATGATTGTGATGTTGCGTCGTCTGAAGCCAATCAGCAGGAAAGAGAAACGATAGTTCATAACTGACATTGTTATTTTAAAATTATTTACCAGTTATACTGTATCATCCCTCTTTTCTATTTTTCTTTATTTCATATTAACTGACATTGTTATTTTAAAGTTATTTACCAGTCATGCTGTGTCATCTCTCTTTTCTATTTTTTTTATTTTACATCAACTGAAATTGTTATTTCAAAATTATTTAAGTTATACTGTATCATCTCTTTTTTCATTTTTAATTCTATATTAACTGACATTGTTATTTTTAGATTATTTACCAGTTAGGATGAATGTGAGTATTTTTCTGGGAAAAACGGGCTAAGAAATTCACAAAATTGACGAAATTATGAAAAAGAAAAATTTGAGAGCAAAATCCATGAGTATGAGGAGCCGCAAACGGTGAACCTTGAATGGGTGAGGGTATACTGTATTTTCACACATCCCACCCAACACAATGAAGCCTCCACATGCCGTCTTGAAACTTCCACCAGGTAAATGGACGTTGATATGTTATCTGAATGCATAAAGCTATATTTTAGCAAGATGAAAGTCTTATGGGAATTTCTTAAAATTTGTCAAATATACCAACCCCACAGCTATGTGTACAGAAAATTATGCCCATCCACAAGGGTTAACCTGTTGGCTGCAGCACCCTAACTTGTGGACACCCCATAGTGTGTATTTTTTTACTTCCCCCCCCAAAAAGCTTCTCTCTTATGATCTGATAGAACACATTAATATTATTTGGTGTACATTAATATTAATGTACACCAAATATGAGCTCAATATTTACCTTCATTTAATTGTGGCAATGATTTCAAGTTTGGTGCACAACTTTTAGACCTCCCACCAAAATTTTTTCTCCTGTGATCTGAAAGAGGATATTAAAATAAGGATGCATACCAAATATGACCTTAATATTCACCTTTGTTTAGCTGTGGTGATGATTTAAAGTTAGGATGGAGACAGCGCGTTGAGCATAACATACAGTGGTTGTAGCAGGAGGGAGCAGTGTGGGATGAAGCGGTTCTAGAAGTTTATCATCCCAAGGAATTCCTGGAGTTTCCTTTGGGAAGGCAGCTCCAGGAACTGCATGATGGACGCCTGTTCATGTGACAGTGTGTCCGAGAAAGTCTATGGACATAACACCGAGGACTGACTTGTCGAAGTTGATCTGCACACCGTAGTCTCGTAGCCTGGTAAAAACTTGCTGTAGATGTTGCTTCTGGGTTGTCACATCGTTGCTAGCGATGAGGAGGTCATTGATGTATGTGAAGCAGAAGGGAAGGCCTCGCAGAACTTCATCAATGAAGTGCTGGAACAACTGGGCAACGTTACATAAGCCAAATGGCATCCTCACATACTCATAGAGGCCGAACGGGGTGATGATGGCAGTCTTGGGGACGCCTTCAGGGTGGAAAAAAATTTGATGGAAGGCCTTGACGAGGTCAATTCTGGAGAAGATGGTAGAACTGTGGAGTTGAGAAGAGAACTCCTGGATGTTTGGAATCGGATAACGGTCCTCTTTTGTCCTGGCGTTGAGAGCTCTGTAGTCTCCACACAGCCTTTTGTCTCCATTCTTCTTGTCGACGACATGGAGTACTGATGACCAGTTGCTGCTGCTGGGACGAATGATGCCTTGCGCAAGTAAGGACTCAAACTCCTGCTCAACTTGCTTGTAACGTCCTGGAGCCAGGCGTACAACTTTGGCATGAACAGGAGGTCCGGTGGTCTCCATCTGGTGTAACACATTGTGGCGAACCAGCATACTGGAGGAGTATGGTTGCAGGAGCGCTGGATACGCCTTGAGGATGTCAACAAACTGGTGGTCTGGGTTGATGGCGGACAGCAGGGTGCTCACATCACTTGTTGTCTTAGCTGAGGTGGAGAGTTCATTGAGTAGGTCCATCAGCCTGTCCCCAGACATCAACCATCAGGTTGAAGTACTGGAGGAAGTCTGCTCTTAAGATGGCTTGTGACACGGCTCTGAAGTAGAATGTCCACTCAAACAACCAACGCAGGTTGAGGTCCAGTTTCAGTGTATGCCAGCAGTAGACAGGTATTCTGGTGCTGTTGGATGAGTAGAGATGCAGGATGAGAGTGAGGCAGCACTGACCACCCTAAGCTGGTAGGACACTGACATCTGCACCCGTGTCGATGAGGAAGTGTGTTTTGGAGAGGCCGTCGTAGATATGAAGCATTACGTGGACATTATGCTGCATTAATGACCGTCGTTGGTGTTTGACGTTGGTGTCTGGCACTTGTGATCCTTGGAACCACAACTGCTGTGGTGGTAGCAGTAATCCGGATGCCTGTGAGAACTCCTTTGGCGTCTGTTGCATGAGTGAGAGCAAGAGTGAGGACAGCGATGTAATTCGCTCTTGAGCTGAGAGACATCTGCCATTAACTTAGACGCCAGAGCTGTAAGATGCTGGAGGTCCGAGGCTTGTGGGGTGACAGCAGTGACAGTTGTTGATGAGGTAGGTGTAGGCGAAACATGGACGATGAAAGAAGACGCTGGAGGTGGGAGAGTTGCCATGTTGCAGGTGCCTCGTGCGCTGGCAGGACTTGAGGGGGCCCGGCAGGACTCCGGCGGGGCTCAGCAGGACTCCAGGGGGCCCAGCAGGACTCCGAGAAGGCTGGCAGGACTCCGGGGGGTCCAGTAGGACTCTAGAAGGGCCAGAAGTACTCCGGGGAGGCCAGCAGGACTCCAGGGGGACCGGCAGGTGTCAGGGGGGCCCCACAGACTGAAGGTGGTGGCTGGAGATGCTAAGTTTCTCCCAACCTGTTCCTCAAACCCACGAACCCCAAATGGAGGTGAGCCTTCTTGGAACAGGAGTGGTTAGACAAATAAACCCAAGGGCTTAGGTCCTCCCACTAGGAGAAGGTATCCTTTACAGCACCGGTAACATGTCAGCCGGGGTGGATGTTCGGTCACTCCAGGGTCACCAAATTGTAGTATGGTGGAAAGAAAAACTATGGCTAGACCTGTATTTATTTCAATTAAATCTAGAGGGTTATATAGGTAGGCTGGACACCCAACACACATACGCAAGTGACATGCTATTATTTCAAATGTGCAACTCTCATGAACATATAAGTAAAATGGCCTTAACTAGAATCACATTTAAAATTAATAAAATTCAACTTTTGATAACAAACATGTATAATAAAATATAATAGTGTGCAAATAAAACAAATTTTCCCTGAGTATATCCTGAAAATACACAAAGGAAAATTTTACAATGGAGACTGATACACACTACAATAAATCTGCAAATCCCAGGCCTCTCAAGAACAAAGACGAAAACACTTTGCCTGTCTTCTGGATGCATAATTTGGATTACAAAGGACCTGACATCAGAAAAGAGGACTGTAAGGAGTGTTGGCTTGTTCAGCCAGCCAACCACCGCTTCAGCCAGCACAACCCCGCTTCGAGGCTCCAACACCACTTCGTCCGAGGCAACTCCAGGACACCAAGGTTTCCAGGGAGGCAGTTCCAGCCGTGCCTCCAAGCCTGCCTGACCTCCACACTTTCCTACTACCTGTACTAGTTTACTTGCATTAGTAAAGTTGGCGCCACACTTCTCGTTTCCTACGCCCTTACCAAGGACTTTTAGTTAAAAGTTTACTGGCGCAATTTCACAATTGCATCGTGCCTGACAGTCATACACAAGGTTCTTCAAGACATGAAAAAAGAAACTCTACATGCATGTTGGAAAAAATTGTGACCAGAATGTGTACATGACTACAAAGGCTTCTCACCACCTGAAATTCATCATGATGTTATCAGCAAGTCAGTGAAACTGGCACAGTTAATCAGGGGTGATGGCTTTGATGATGTAACTCACAAGGAGTTCAATGAACTCATTGATACCCACTCTCAGACTCTGAAGGATGAAGATTTGGCAGACCTGATAGTTCTCAAATGCAGTTACAGTTCTCAAATGCAACTGATTCATCCATGTCAACATGCAAAAAAAAACCTTTTCATCACTATGAAAAAACAAGGAAGCCAGTGGATCACCTGAAGATCCGCCACCCCAGCTGCACTCGGGGTGGCAGATCTTCAGGTGAGACAATCTGGGGTGGCGGATCTTCAGGTGAGACAAGCTGGGGTGGCGGATCTTCAGGTGAGAAAGGTTGGGTTAGGGTACCAGCTGGGTCACTGCTTCGAAATGAGAATTGATCTGTGGGATGGCATAGTTTGTAAATAACTGCTTCAAATGTTAACGAAACTTAAGGAGTTTACTACACTGCTTATCACATTCCACTCATCAGACCAAGACCGTGTGTGGTACAATCACTGCTTCGAAATGAGAATTGATCTGTGGGATGGCATAGTTTGTAAATAACTGCTTCAAATGTTAACGAAACTTAAGGAGTTTACTACACTGCTTATCACATTCCACTCATCAGACCAAGACCGTGTGTGGTACGAGTAGACACCAGTCACACCACTGCTCCACAATGGCAGCCAATACTTTTGAGACAGTTGTTCTACCGCTGCTGACTGAAGACCCCACTCCTGTTATTACTTGGCTTCAGCAGAAGGAGCTTCTAAGGCATGCTGTGCAGTGTGAAAAATGCCACAATAACATGAACTGGACTAAACACTCCAAGTGTGTGGACCGTGTGGTGTGGAAATGCCAGACAAAAGGATGTACAAAGTATAAAGGAACAACAAGTATGAGGACTGGATCATTTTTTGCCCGGTCTAGACTGTCACTGCAGAAATGGGTTCATATCATGTACCTCTGGAGTGAACGCATTGGAGAAACAACAGCAAGTCGTCAAGTAAACCTATCTGAGAAGACTACGATTGACTGTTTCAGCTTTTTCAGGGAGATATGTGCTTCGTACTTCCAAGCAAATCCAGTAATGTTGGGCGGGCCTGGGATTACTGTGGAAATCGATGAATCATGCTTCTCTCATAAGCCAAAACATCACAGAGGACGCGCACCCTACACTCCCACTTGGGTCTTCGGCATCGTTGACAGAAGCACTAAACCAGCGGTTGGATACATGGAAATAGTCGAGGCGAGAGATGCTGCCACCCTTCTTCCTATTGTATCTAAAGTGGTTCAGCCAGGGTCTATAATTCACAGTGACGAGTGGAGAGCATATCGTAATATCCAAGGTCTAGGATATCAACACAAAACAGTGAATCACTCAGTAAATTTTGTAGACAGGCGCACTGGAGTGCACACACAAACCATTGAATCCTACTGGAATAGACACAAGAGCTATATAAAGAAAATGCGTGGCTGCAAAAGAGAGATGTTAAGCTCCTACCTGCAGGAATTCATGTGGCACGACAGATTCTCAAAAAATGCTTTTGAGAAGCTATGTGAACATATTGCTGCACAATATCCATTATAAGTGCTTCACAGTGATGAACACTATTCATTGTATCATACTTTCATGTTTCAATAAATGACTTTAATTTCCTGATTTATAAAAGTTTTTTTTATTCTTTGTTACACCTGCATGTCTATGAAAAAAAAAGGCTGATCTTAAAAGTGAGAGAGTCTGGGGTGGCGGATCTTCAGGTGAGACAATCTGGGGTGGCGGATCTTCAGGTGAGACAAGCTGGGGTGGCGGATCTTCAGGTGATCCCTGTGGGGTGGCGGATCTTCAGGTGATCCAAGCCAGTTACCAATAACCATGTTCCTAATGAAGGTCAAGAAAAGTAACCAAGTCACACCCAAAAAAAATACTACACCACCTCCTTATTCCTCCTTATTCTCCTGAAGAAACATAACCTCTTCCTGAAGTGCCTGAAGCGAAGGAATTGCACGAACTGCTGTAAAGCAGCAACTAAGCTGTATCATACCTCAGTGTCAACATAATCATCCTCATCATATGGTACAGCAAATTTCATCATCATCATCACCATTCACTATTGGTGAGTAGCATAAAATTACAATATTTTTAATTTATCATTATTATGTATAAATCACATTACATTATTACTGTTTTTCATTTATCATTACTACATATTACTACATTATTACTGTATTAATGAGTAAGACTGTCTTTAGAATGTGTTTGAGAAGCATATTTTAGCATATATATTATCATACATAGGAGTTTTCAAACTGCATCAATTATTCGTGGATTTTCGGGATTCGAGGGAGGGAAAGGAACATAACCTCCGCGAATAGCAAGGGTACACTGTAGTTTAAAACAATATCCCCTATCTCTACCATTACCACCCCAATCCCTCCAACAAGCTTGGGGGGTCTTTAGGGAATCGAGGGTTGGGAGAAGTGATATATGGACTTGGAAAAATCAATGGGAATTTCATTATATGTCTGCAGAATTTCCCTAAATCTGAGGAAATTTTATGAAACATTATGTTTTTGTTTTTCTAGACTTGGCTGTCCCTCCCCTGGCACCCCTGCTATGACACTAACCCAATCCTAACATAAACCTAACCTAGCATACCATAGGTAGGGGGTTTGTGCCCCCTAGATTTGAGTTCTTTTCATATACTAACTAAATCAAATATGTTACCACCTAACATATTCTAACCTTTTAAAAGCATACTGATGCATTTCTTTGTGTTTTTTTAAAGTTTGCTGTGCTCAAGAGAGGGGTCTGGGATAAAACTTTAAATAATCATGAATACTAAATGAGTAATTTCCCACAAAAAGTGTATAAAGGAAAAGTGTCTTACAATAATGAATACTTCCCAATGGTTAACTCCTTCTTCATGTCTGTTAGACTGTCAGCTTTGTCCACCAATATCCATAAACCTAACCTACTCCCCCCACAGACACTAACCTAACCCTAACATAAACCTGGCATAATGAATCCATGCCAGGGGACTGCAGCCCCTTGACCCCACCACACTAAAACACAGTTCTCTTATAGTTTCATACAATATGCACCACATATACACCCTACCAATAATAAATTCACAACTCAGAAAACCTTAGCGAGAGGATGGAGATCCTTGCTGTGGGTTATTCTGTACTTGAGTGTTGTTACATTTAGTGTTTTCCACAAGGACAACAGAAGCCGTCACAAAAAAGTCATTCGAGCAGCAATTCCAACCCGCCTTAATCTACCAGTCACAATACCAGACAGGGCTGTCAGACCGTGTTTACAAAACATGTGGCCCTCTGGACACTGAACATCTGCTGGTAAGATGTCATATTCTTTCAGAAACTGATAACACAAGTCATCTTTTGATTGAAAATTTCCAATAAATTCTCAGTAATCAAATTTGCAACCTTCACAAGTTATTTTGATTGTAGCTGAATTGAATACACACGTTTCTGTGCACCTGTTTGCTCAGCACTGCCTCACCTACAAATACATAAAGCAAATTCCCATTGATGAAGCTCATGGTGTTAAGAGGTGGTGGAATATTCTTGGACAAAAGAAATATAGACACAACAAGAATCCTCTTCAGCAATTACCCACAAACCCCAGCTATAAACAAATGAAAGTCAGTCAGGGAAAGCTGGAGACACAGCACATTCCCAGACTTATTGCAGCATTATTATTCATTTGCAAAAGGTAGTGTACTTATTGTAAATGTTGTAAATAGTAAGAATAACCTGATAGTAGCAAAACCATCAAATCTTTATTGTATGAAACCATAAAACAAAAAAATATAATAATGTTGTGCCATCGGCCTTCCCAGGGCTGTACAACATGGATCCACTTCTCTGAGTGAGACTGGACTCAGTTTATGCATAAAGGCAGGCAACTCCTTTTCCTCCCAGGCTCCCCAGTCACAGGAAAACACAGTTCTTCCTCCTTTGTGTTTAATTTATATACAAATTGGCACAGCTACAAGTTGTAGGGATTGAGAAATGAGGAGGTACTGCGAGGACTTCAAGGCTCCTGCCCTCACTGACTAGTCCTGTGCAACTCTACCTCACTGCCTCACCCTCAAACACACACACATACACCCACACGAACCTGAATTCAACACCTGAATCACACACTCATAACACTAAACAAACACAAACCCGAATCCAAAAACCTAAACCACACAGTCATAACAATAATGAAGCATACTTATACGAAACCAATACCCATTCAGGTACTATTCCAGTGGTCTTTATTAGTCGATTGAAGATTTGTACAATGTAATTGTAGAATAGGTTTCATTAACTTAGATTAGGTCTACTTAGTTTAAGCTAGATTTTATTAGTATTTTGGGGATCCTTCTCATTAACCCATACTTGGCATGACTTTTTAGGAATTGCAAAATAAATATGCTTTCCCCACTCATATTAGTGTCAGGGAGGTGGTTGGTGTCAAAAGGGAGTAAGGTTTTATTCTTAAGTTTTGCGGGTGATTTGGTTTAGGTTTATATCTATTCACTTCATTAGTTGAACTGTTGTTCCCTATATTGTATACATGCCGATTTGTAAAGGCATTTTGCTTTGCCTAGTCTGGAAATAAGAGGGGTAAGGTTAGTTTCATGGCAATCCATACCTGTTCCAGTAAATGGCCGTATAAATGGTGACTGAACACTCCAGAATAACGCAGAGGAGGGTGGCAGAATCTATAGGAGAGGTGGGGTAGCACACTCATCACTTGCTGCTCTGTGCCGTCATTTCCACTTGTCACGCGAGGATGAATCATTTCCACTGATAAGTTTTCATCGTACAAGGTGTATACTGCGGGAATATGTCAAATCTCACCTCATGCATGTTATTTCTGTAGGACTCTCCGAGACGCTGCCTCCCAGCAGGAATGCAAGCAATAGCTATGAACAAAATGAAGAGTGCAGTAGCCCTGCCTGGCAGCCTCCGCCCTCCACCTTTGTTTACCGCGTTCGTCTCATCTTGGTTATGGCTTGGCCTTCCCTCACAACGAGGTGAAGGATGTTGCTGGTTGTCTTGTTGATATCTATCATACATGCATACATAGATACACAATGCTTACTGTGATGTAAACATTTCTACTGTTAGGTTTAAAATTGCAGTATATAATAACATATCTAGCTACTACTACAAACTAATAAGACAGCAACTTTGAACTGCTCTCCTATCTTAACTAGTTAAGATGTTTACAACATGCATGTACACATGATGCATATATGATTTACCCCTGAAAAAGTCCTATGGACGAAATTAGTCTGAAGTAATGTTAGCTCACCACACGGGCGTGTTTCCTTCATCCACCACAATAATGATAATGATAATGAGGATAAAAAAAATGAAAATGATACCTAAGTGATAACAACAACAACAACAACAACAACAATAATAATAATAATAATAATAATAATAATAATAATAATAATAATAATAATAATAATAATAATAATAATAGTAGTAGTAGTAGTAGTAGTAGTAGTAGTAGTAGTAGTAGTAGTAGTAGTAGTAGTAGTAGTAGTAGACTAGTATTAGTAGTAGTAATAGTAATAGTACATAGTAGTAGTAGTAGTAGTAGTAGTAGTAGTAGTAGTAGTAGTAGAGTAGTTGTAGACTAGTAGTAGTAGTAGTAGTAGTAGTAATAGTAATAGTACTAGTACATAGTAGTAGTAGTAGTAGTAGTAGTAGTAGTAGTAGTAGTAGTAGAGTAGTAGTAGTAGTAGTAGTAGTAGTAGTAGTAGTAGTAGTAGTAGAGTAGTAGTAGTAGTAGTAGTAGTAGTAGTAGTAGTAGTAGACTAGTAGTAGTA
>CM035223.1:4712783-4735336 GCA_020233015.1 Callinectes sapidus
TCCACCTATAAGATATTTCGTGGAGTGGCCAACAGATGTCTCACGTGAGTTCCTTTATGCTTTATTCCCAGTGTATAAGAGGATCCCTAGATTTAGAAGCCTCAAAATTGGTGCACCGTTATAAAACATGACGCCAAAGCCAGCTCTGACTCAGCACTCTGTCAGTAAACATTTGTCATATGTGACAAGAAGAGCTCATCCTGTCAAGGAGCCAGTAAATTGTGTACATTCCATTTGAATACACACTGTGTTCGGAAAGTCACTGTGCACTTTTCTAATCAAAATCATTACGAAAATTAGCTCAACAACATATTGGTCTTGCAACTGCTCATAAGGCAGTCAGAAGGGAATTAGAGCTCTTCCCATACAAAATAATGGCAGTACAAGAACTGAAAACCACTGATCATGAGAAACAATTACGCTATTGCAGATGGTTTAACCGATTTATTGAAGAGAATACGGCTGATGTGTTGGATGTGACCTTTATCACTGATGAAGCATGGTTCTAAGTCTCGGGTTACATTAATTCGCAAAATTCAAGATTGTGGTCACCTGATAATCCTCAGTTTGCACAAAATACCCCTGCATGATAAGAAGGTTGGTGTGTGGGTTGCGATTTCCATACGTAGAATTGTTGGCCCTATTTTCTTTATGAACACAATAAACAGCGAGCGCTATTGTATGGATATTCACGCCTTCATCGGTCAGATGACAAGTGATGAAATCAATTACTCATGGTTTCAACAGGATGGTGCTACTGCCTACACATCTGGCAGATCTATGCATTTATTAAAGGAATTCTTTGGATACAGCAATATTTCGAAAAACGTGTGGCCCCCACGTTCACCAGACTTTTATTTATGGGGAGCAGCAAAATCTGCAGTGTATCGAGATCGTCCGCGCATGCTGGATGACTTGCCAGCAGCAGTAACAGCATTCATTCAGTCTATTTCAAGCGAGCAACTGATAGCGGTGTTTAGAAACAAAATAAGAAGGGTCCAAGTGACTTTCCTAACACCCTGTATATATATATATATATATATATATATATATATATATATATATATATATATGAGTATGTGTGTGTGTGTGTGTGTCTGAATTTAAGTTGTTTTCGTTTTGCGAACCCTCTTCAAGAACGCATCCACCGTGTAAATCGAGGTCTCTGTATTTGTTTTTTTTTCATTGTTATGAATAGATGGGAAGTATGTGTTGTGCCATTAGAGGGTGACAGAGCTAAGGGTCATATTCTGTGCTTCACCTTCACACCTTATTCAAATTTATACAAGTTTTTAAATTAGTTTGATGGTTTTAGAGGAAGAGTGACAAGATTTCTACATTACTGATTGGAGAAACACTCTTGAAAACTGTACTAAATATCTCTGTGGCCTTGAAAAATAGTCATGATGAGAGAGTAAATTGTTTATGAATGCCAACCTAAGTGTGTGTTTATGTGAGAATGTGTGTGGTGCATGGTATAGCCTATGATATATTTGTACAGTGTTAAAAATTCTATATATAGCCATGTGATATCTTCCTGGCTTCTTATATCTCAATAATTCTTCTTTTTGTCATATTCCAAAGAGTGAGGGGTTGGCATCATGCACAGTATATGTACAAGGTTACCCCAGTTTCTATCCCTTGCATCTTGTATCTTAACTCGGTAAGCGCAAACATCAAATACCCCTTGGCGTCATCATGTCATATGTTTTCTTAATCTTTCATCCACTGCTGTCTTTACTGCAAATACAGAGATAAGATACACTGAACATTCATTCCCTACCCATTCACATACAAATAATGTCAATCAAATTATGTAATCCTTATAAGCCAGAAAAAAAATTGAAACCAAATTAATAAATAGAAACTAACAAGAGCCTGTAGTTCTTGCATAAACAAAACATAGCTATCCTTTATTGACCTTCCTTTACACATCACAATTTTCATCCTTGGACTTGTGCAATAACAGGTTGCTATTCACAGGCCAATATCTTGCATGGAAATTCATGGTTACCTCCTTAATAACACAAGAATTAAACACATCATCTGACAAAGCTTCATTCCTATGTCACACATGCATGCCTTAACTCTTGACATGAATGATAATGACGCTGACCAAATGTATGGCAGAGCAACCTACAAAAAATTATAGGTAGCAAGCACCATTCACGTGTTAACTTTCAAAACAGCTGCACTACGGCACAGAGAGTAGTGGCTTCCCAGGACAACACCTGAGGAGGCTGCCTCACCCGAATCATAAGGTGGGAGACAAACTGGTGTGGGCTGAGTCACAAGTGGTTGCAACATGTCTTCTTTTCAGAGGACTGCAACTTCATGAGGTAAAGAACAAATTAGGGGACACAGTAGGGAATCTCACGTTAACCTCTGGGACCGCTTTTGTGCAATGATGGTTTGAATTTCTAGTTGTGCTTGGAGGGCGTCACGAAGTGGCAAGGCACGTAACTGGCTGGCCACGAACATTCCAAAAAAGTGAAACTCATCACCATCCTCAACTCTAGGGGGAGCTACATCGACTTTGCTAGGCAAGGCAGAGGAAGTTGAGGAAATGATGGATGGCTTAGTAACTGTGAGGATGTCTACAGGATTTTCCTTCTGAACTGGTGGGGTCTCCATCTGGTGGGGATTCAGGTCCAGGAATTGAACATTGGAGGATGAGGCACTGATGAACGGTTTAGACACCGCTAGAGTGTCCACATCATGCTCCTCCTTTGAAGCTGGAAGCTCCTCCACATGGTCCAGGACATTCACGAATTCCGTGGGTGTATCATCCACCACCTCCTCCTTGATCTCGAGCTTAAGATCCACATCCTCATCAGGCAGTGGTGGCTCATCCTCACTCTGCAAAATGATGAAAGGAAACAGGTCACTGGCCTGTCTAGCTTTTGAAAGCCATTACCAGCAAATAGTGAAAACAATGCCACACCAGAAAAAGCAAAAGTAAGAGTCAAGCTAATTAACCAAAAGAAAGAATGTCATAATCATGCCAGCACTTCATTACAGTACACACTGAAAATTAGATATACTGAATAATTGTATCCTTTATGTATGGTTACTTGTCATAACTGTAATACAAGACAGTTTGTTAAGTATTTTCTCAATTCGGCAATTGCTTCCTGAAAGATCAAGCACTAACCGATCACTGTAAAAACCAAAAAACTAAATCTTTTAACTAAAAGACCACTTCCCTTGCTTGTGGGTGAACACGTCTACAGTGGGGGGGAGTCATATTGCTAGCTAGGAGCAGCAAAATAACAAGCACCCTAGATTCTTTTGTATTACCCAAGAAATACGCACACACACACACAATGAGAACTGTAATCAGGGAAGAAACCTCAAATTGGGGAAATGTAACAAGTGGAGTACCGCAGGGGTCAGTCCTAGCACCCATAATGTTCCAGATATACGTAAATGATATGCAGTGTAGTGCAACCAGCTCTATGAATCTGTTTGCAGATGACTGTCGAGAGATACAAGGAGACATAGGCAAAATTGATGAATGGAGTAAGAGGTGGAAACTGGATTTTAATGCAAAGATATATCATGTGATTGAGCTAAGCAAAAGTAAAAGAAGACCAAAATGGAGCTACAAGATGGGACAGGAGATAATACTTAAGATGAAGGAAGAAAAAGATCTAGGGGTGGTGATACAAGATACACTGAGCCCAGAACGGCATATAAATCAACTACGTATTTGGATCAACATACAGAACATTAACCAATTTTACAGTGGCTTTCCACTACATGGATAAGGTCAAGATGAAAAAAAATTCTAACCAGTATGATATGTCCGAGGTTAGAATATGCAATAGTGGTGTGGTCACCAAATGCCAAAAAGGATATATGGAAACTAGAAAGGATCCACAAAAATGGTACCAGAATTAAGAGAACTAGCTTATGAAGATGGATTAAAAGAAATGGGACTGCCAACTCTGGTAGATAGAAGGGAGAGAGGAGACTTAATAACTCTATGTAGGATAGTAAATGGCATTGAAAAGCTGGATGAGCAAAATCTGGTCATGATGGAGGAAGAAACCAGACAGACAAGAGGACACTCAAGAAAGATAAAAAAAAGAGTTGATATTTAAAGGACACAAAAAAGTACACTTGTGGACACTTGGAATTGTTTAAAAGAAAAGGTTGCTAAAGCAACCAATATACAATGGTACCTCTTGATTGAAAATTAATGCCTTCTTTTTGGCTGTTTGAATTGAGAAAATTTGAATTAAGAAGCAATTTTTACTGTTGAAATTTATGTAAAAACATTTAATCTGTTCCAGTTTATTTTAAATAAAAATGCATTTTAACTTATGTGGATGATAGTAGTGTCTGGCACAAGAGGATGATGGCAGAGGGTAGAAGGATGATTGGAACTTACAGTCTCACCATGCCTCAGAACACAATGAATACCACTTCGTTTGCGGAACTTCTGAAACCACCCTCTGCTTGCTTTGAAGTCTTCAGGTTTATCAGCATTATGTGAACTGGGAGTTGAACCTATTAAATCCCTGTGCAGGTGCCTAGCTTTTTCACGTATTATAGCCTCACTAACACTGTCTCCTTGCAGTTGTTTTTCATTTATCCAAACTAAAAGTAATTGTTCAACTTTTTCCAAAATTTGAGGCCTTTTATTTGATTTACCAAACACTCCTTTAGCAACATCAGCAGCCTTTAATGTCTCTTTGTGCTTCAAGAAAGTGCAGATCGTAGATTTGGCCACTCTGTACTGTGAGGCCAGGTCAGAAACACGAACTCCTCTCTCATGTTTTTCTATTATTTCCTTCTTCATTTCTATGCTATAGCGTTTCAACTTCCTCCCGCCACTTGCACTGTCACTTTTCACTTTATTGGGAGCCATAAGGAGGGCTAATTTCAAGAAAATCTGCAAAAATATCAAGCACAATAGAGAGAGGTGTTCATGGCTGAGAAGTGCAAGCAAGACTGACTGCAGGAAGGTGGCATCAGCCGCCACACGTGTTTATGTTCGAATAGTGAGGTCGTGTTCGGATTGGAGGTCAAAATTTGTTCGCCAAGTGTGTTCAGATTGGGAAGTGCTCGAGTCAAAGGGTGTTAAAATCAAGAGGTACCACCATACATAAATCAGCCACGTCACAGTATGACATTGTTTGAGCCTTTATTCATAATTTCAGATATTATAATTGTATCAAGGCAAGTAATTTTCATTTTCTACTCACTTCAATGGACGTACACTAATATATGATTTCATTGGAATGTATTGAACAATAGGCAAATGCATGTAATGTATAGGAAATATTATGTTCTAACAAAGACTTAATGTTTCCAGTACGACAACTATCCTGTGCTGGCGGCAACGAACAAGCTGAAACAACATTTCTTGTGCTAGCGGGCCCAGAACTACACCAACTCGGGAGGTGGTGTAACTCACTCAGATGAACATAAAATTCGGTGTAACTAAAGCTAAGAAGATATAAGTAATTTGAGACAATATGACACCCAAAAGATCATTCCATAAAGGCAGGATGGTATATAGCCCACTGTGGAGATGATTCTCGACTAACCTAACCATCCCCATGGGCCCCACAAGCGAGCCGGAGGGACCACAGACCAACACGAATGTCCCTTATATTTAGATCTGGTGTTTTATTTGTTTCATTTGAATTTGGACCTCGTTTCTGCTGCAGATACATCATTATGATGCTTCTCCATCACTAAAACAGTTTGCCACAGGTCCTACAAGTTAGTGGGAGAAGAGGGAACTCAGAAATGTGTGGTTTGCCCCGCGGAAATTTGCCGACACAAAATCCTATAGAACATCACTAATTTATTCAGACACACATTACCTTCCTAATAATAATGTCCTTGTCTATGCCTTCTGCTTCTACAATGACTAAAACTGAAGGGAACTGATAAAACCTTTAAGTAAAACAAGACAGAAGTAGAGGTGGCGATCAACAGAGAGACAACCATCAAAAGTCACAAGAGGAAGAAGAAGAAAAGGGCGGAGTTTAGACATAGTGGAGAGGCAGGAGGGGCGAACTTATTTCAGTTCGTCGTACGTCTGCCAGCGATGCTGTTGCTTTTATTTCACATATAGGTGACAGTGTTACCTGTTATTTTTCAATAATCCCAGATAAAATGCATAAACCAAAATCAGCATCACTTTATTTTTACGGCTCGTACTTACTTTAAGAAAAATCATTACCTTTTTTTCAGTTTTATCATATAATTGAATTAACAAAGCCTAGTAAGTTTAAATAATAACATAAAGATGGGAACATGGGAAGAGTACAGGGAAATATCTGAAACTGGATGAGGGACTACTTAACAGGAAGAGAAATAAAGACAGTTATCAGAGGCACCCCATCAAGTTAGAGTAGAGTAACTAGTGGTGTACCACAAGGGTCAGTGCTGGCACAAGAATGTTGCCGCATTCACACTTCACTAAACTGATCATTGCTTTCAACCTTTGCAATGATATCAGTACTATACGGCTATCTTCACTTGCCTGGACGACCTTCACCACCTCTTCTGGGAGTAAACTATGTCTGTAGCTTGTTGAGGAGGCATGGCTGCTTGGTAGAGGTAAGTCCTGGCGAACTGCGCCAGACACACACACAGATGCACGTGCAGCCTCCAGAGGTTCATCTCTTATCCACCTCCTGGAGGCATTCTCACGGTTTGCCTTTCGTCTTTTACTTACACGTGGCATTGTCCCTTATTGTAGTTCAAAAGTAAGTCAAAAGCGATCACAAAATGGGATAAATGCACTTCCTTTGTGAGCAATACCGAACGCACACTCAGCTGGCAAGGAACAGTGCGGAGGTACATAAATGCCCGGCCCTTTAAACCCGCCTATAATACGACGATTGCGTTGTGCGTTGGCAGTGGGTCGGGCATTCTGTGAGGTTACAGTTGCCAAATCTGCAAAAAAACGATTTTTTTCACCAAAAATGCCGAACGGTCTCCTTAATGATATACAAGACAATCTGAATAGTTATGTTACTTTGTTTGCTGGAGATGCCAAGCTCCTGAGAATAATAAAGAACTATGATGATTGTAAGGAATTGCAGAGAGATCTCGATAAGATCTGGGAATGGAGCCATTGGTGAAAATTAGAAATTAATGTAAAAAAAAATGTCATGTAATGGAAAAGGGTGAAAGTAATAGAAGGTAGTATAAAATGGGAGAAAAGTTTATAGTGAAGAAGGAAGAGAAAGACCTGGGAATGATTGCACAAGACACCTTGATCCCAGAAAGACACATAAATGTGTTATTTGCTTCAACATACAGGACACTAACAAGTCTCATTACATGCACAATAGCATGATGAAAATAATTATAACCAAAATGATAAAACCTAAATTTGAATAAGCAGCAGTGGTGTGGTCACCACACATGCTAAAGGACACCAGAAAAATAGAAAGAATGCAAAGGATAGCTATAAAGATGGTGCCAGAAATAAAAGACCTCTCTTATGAAGATAGACTAAAGGAAATGGAACTATTAACTTTGAAGGATAGATGGGAGAGAGGAGATCTAATAATGGTGTACAAGCTAGTGAATAATACGGAAAAGATAGACAGACGAGACCTATCTATCTATATATCTATCTACATATGAAGTCTGTTTCCCCTATAAATGAGGACAACCCAGACAAGGCACAAGCCATGGACTTTAAGGAGTTGATATACTTCCTTATCCCTCTGTGCTGTACCTAATCTGTTTTTGGGGTAGTTCTACAGAGGAATGGATCCCCTGATTTAAAATCCCGTGAGGGGGTTGGGAATCCCTTCCTCTTTCTAACTTCTTTGGAAACACAGTGGGCACACTGCAGAGGGAAGGGAGTATATAAGCTCCCCAAAGTCCTGAAGTTGTGCTTTGCCTGGACTACCCACTTTTCACAGTTAGAAAAATCATTGGTGCATGGAGTGATAAATAGATAGATATCTAAATAATTTTTCGAATATTTAAGGCTTTTCTTTTAAAATTCATCTTGGTATTGCCATATTATAATTTGTTCTTTGAAATGTATATATATGTGTGTGTTTCTAATTCACTGTCGCGGTCGCCTGCTGGTCATCCAGCCAGCCTTTTCCCAATGGAGCGAGCTCATAGACCGATGTTCGGGTAGAGCTGAAACCACATCACACACTACACACCAGGACAGCGAGACCACAACCCCTCGACTTACATCCCATACGTACTTGCTGCTGTGTGGGTGAACAGGGGCTAGATACACAATAAGAGGCTTGTCCATTTGCCTTGCTGTGCCCAGGACTCGAACCTGGGCCCTCTCGGTTGTGAGTCATGCGTGTTAACCACTACACTACGTGGTGTGTGTGTGTGTGTGTGTGTGTGTGTAATTCACTGTCGCGGTTGCCTGCTGGTTACCCAGCCAGCCTTTACCCTATGGAGCGAGCTCAGAGCTCATAGACCGATCTTTGGGTAGGGCTGAACCCACATCACACGCTACACAGCAGGACAGTGAGGCCACAACCCCTCGACTTACATCCCATACCTACTTGCTGTTAGGTGAACAGGGGCTAGATTCACATTAAGAGGCTTGTCCATTTGCCTCGCCGCGCCCGGGATTTGAATGAGAAACAGTTGGAAGCTGCTGGCATCAGTGAGGCTTTCATTTGTGAGAAGGCACTTCAAATCTATAATGATTTATCACAGAAAACCTCTGCTACAAATACTGAGTGATTTAAGTTTTAAAGCTAGTAGAGGCTGGTTTGAAAAATTTAAGCATAGAACTGGGATACACAGCATAGTAAGGCATGGAGAGGCAGCTAGTTCAGACAAGAAAGGGGCTGAGAAATTTATCAGAGTTTAATGATTTAATTCAAGATGAAGAATATGTACTGCAACAGATGTTCAATGCAGACGAAATAGGTTTGATTTGGAAGAAAATGCCAAAAAGAACCTTCATTACAAAGGAAGAGAAAGCACTGCCAGGGCACAAGCCTATGAAAGATTGGCTAACTCTTTTGCTGTGTGGCAATGGAAGTGGAGATTTTAAGAATAAGCCACTGTTGGTCTATCATTCTGACAATCCAAGAGTGTTCAAAAGGAACCACATTGTATAGAACAAATTGCCTGTTATGTGGCGCACAAATTCAAAGGCCTGGGTGACCCAGCAATTTCTGGTTGAGTGGGTGCATGAAGTTTTTGCCCCAAATGTGAAAAAATATTAGGAAGAAAAAAACCTGCCAGAGAAATGTCTTCTGCTGTTGGACAATGCTCCTGCACACCCTCCAAACTTGAATGAAGATTTACTTGAGGAGTTCGACTCCATACGACGCATTCAATACCTGCCATCTAACACCACCCCTTTGTTGCAACCCATGGATCAACAGATAATTTCAAATTTCAAGAAATTATATACCAAAGCCTTATTCAGAAAAAGTTTTGAAGTCACTGAAGACACTACACTAACTTGAAAAGGCTTTTGAAAACAACATTTTCATATTCTAATTTGTGTGAATCTTATTGATAGTGCATGGAATCAAGTGACCTCCTGCACCATGAATTTAGGATGGAGAAAACTCTGGCCTGACTGTGTACCAGAGAGAAATTTTAAGGGTTTTGAAGAAACTGTTGATAACATTGTTTCCATGGGACGAAGCATGGGGTTGGAGGTGGACAATAACATCGAGCTCACTACAGAAGAGTTGGTGACCCTTCCCAAAGAACAAGAAAAGACTTTGGCTGAGAGCATTATCTTTGGGAGAGGAGGATGAGAAGGAAGATGCCCTAAGTTCTGTGATTAAGGAAATGTATGCTAAGTGGGGGGAATTGCAAGCTTTCGTTGAAAAAACTTTCCCTGATAATGTGGTGGGCAACAGGACTCTAAACCTTTTCAATAATAATATCATGTCGCATTACTGTAAAATCCTCCAAAAAAGCCGGAAGCAACAGACATTGGATAAGTTTTTCCTATCGTCCTCAAAGCAACAGGAGGGAAACCAACCCCAAAGTTACAATGCCAGATGTTTTCATAGAGGGGGATCCCCCCTCAAAACAGTAACTCCATCCCTTCCTCCCCAAACCCGCATCCACTATGTCATCATATCGCAGTCAAAAAGGTAAGTTTTCTTATGTTTAAATGAATTCTTTAATGTTTGTAGGATATCGTGCAAGTTGGCATCTAGGAGAGGGGCAAGTTCAACTGGGGCTGGGAACCAATTATTTCTATTTCCTTTGTTTCTTATGAGAAAAATTGATTCAGTTAACAAACAATTCAGTTAACGACCAGCTTTAAGGAATTAATTGTGGTCATTAACCAAGGTATTACTGTATATCAATAACTAACATCTTTCAGATATTTCTTCTATAGTAATCATTCTTGCTCTACCAATTGTATATCAATAACTAACATCTTTCAGATATTTCTTCAGTAGTAATCATTCTTGCTCTATGAATCATACTCTTATGTGAATATAATAATTATTATTGTCACCACATTACGAGTATGTACATAATTCAATTCTTAGGTGGCATTAAAATTTTGCTTACAGTTTCAGGATTAATGTATTCAGTATGACCATTGACTTTAAGTAACTGATATTACATAATAAAATATAATAATATATATGTATATGTATCAATGTACCTATGAATGAGTGAATATTTGGCTAAATATGAGGCAGTTAGTCACAGAGGGACGTAAGCGCCACAATTAAAAATCCGAGAAAATACAGTTAAAGTTTGGCAATATTCAGAATGGTGTATCTCTGCGACGAATCACACTAGGTACAGACAGCCCTGGTTTCTTCTGACTAATAGACTGGGTCATGTCCCGAGAGTGAAAAAGTCCAGACACTGAAAATTGAGTACAATACAGTTCTGTACTATACAGTAAACAGCCTATATTGTCTCTCACACATACTCATGGGCTACAATATACATATACAGTATACATGAGAGTAAAATATGGTTATACCTGCAATAGGGTACAGTATAATATTAATAGCAGTAATAATAACAAATGAGTTACAATACAATACTCACCTTTTCTTCTAAAAATTTATTGAAACAGGCACGAAAGGTTGTACTGTCTGCACTCCCACTTTCACCATGAGTGTTCACATCAAATAGTCCATGCCTATTTCTGAATCTCCACAGCCACCCATCACTCCCCTTAAAGTTGACTATGCCCAGCTCTTGTGCCAGCTTCACTGCAGTGGTCATGATCTCAACACCACTCGCATTGACCCCATTAGCTCTCTGCTGAAGGAACCACTTAAGTACAGCTGCATCTAGCTGGGAGTGGGCAGCCATAGCCATATTTTTCCTAGCCCTGCATTTTCCAGTCCTAGATTTATTGCCTTCCACACAATATTTTGCAGCATAGGCTCTTAATTTTTCCTTGCTCTTCTTTATATCTGAGACTGTCTGCTTCTTACAACCATATTCCAGACAGACCTGGGCCACAGTACGTCCACTTTCAAGTTTTCGTATTAATTCCAGCTTTTGTTCCACATTCAGAGTGACCCTTGGTGTCTTTGGTCGCTTGGTCACCTTTGGGCGCATTGGTGGCATGATGATGGGTGGATAAATAATGCAAAATTATGGCACAAATTATTCTAGAATCACTTGTAGCACTTGTAAACACTGGCGTGGCGGGTGGAAAACTGGCGGGAAACTCACACGTCGCCCGCGTCCTCTGCTGCAAGAGCCACCTACAGGTCAAAGTTGTCATTCTTCGGACAAACACTGCCGCATCGGACAATTGTCTGAACCCCGGATATTGACCAAAGAATTGAAAGTCTGATGAATTGAGGTCCGAAGAAACGGGGGTCCTCTGTAGTTTAGGTTTGTTTTAAAATAAAGCTCAACTATTTTAGTATGTGAACCACAATGAATTTAGTCACATTTCACATCACATTCTGAATGTTGCCACATTAACTGCACTTTTCACCATTTCTGTAATACACATTGTAAAAGAAATCACCATAAAATGGAATATAGCACTTATATTAACATTTTGATAAGCAAGGTATCATTAGAAAAGTACTTGGCTGTGTGTGTGTGTGTGTGTGTGTGTGTGTGTGTGTGTGTGTGTGTGTGACAGGTATTAAAGGTGGCTGACCTTGAGTAAAGATGGTTGACCTTGACTGATTAAGGGTTGTGTAGTGAATACCACTTCAGGAGGAAACCGCCATGGCCAAGAGTGACGGCCTCGTAAATCTCCCCTTGGGCAGCCACTTGACACAGAGGCAAGGGCGTTATGAACTCGGGTTTCAGAAATAGCCAGAATACTTAGGAAACCCTTGAGGCAAACAACATGAGTGATATTACTATGGGTAAGGGTGTACACATTTGTCTTTTAACGCTATCTTTCTGCTTCCGGATCCTGAACTGGCCGACGTCGTTTCACGTCCTTCTTCTGAACACACTTTTGGATGTAGGCATTCTGTAATCTGAAGTCACCAATAGCCCAGAAATTGCGATGCAATTGATTGACAATGGGCATGGTTATCTTGGTAAAACATCCATCACGGCAAGCGGACCCCACAGTCCTACCTGCAATATGGTGACCTGTGGCACGGCTCACATATGCCTCGCCAGAGTTCCTCTTCCTTTTTCCAATACAGTGATACCTCGGCTCACGAACATAATTGGTTCCCAGAGAGTGTTTGTAAGGCGAAAAGTTCGTCTTCCGAGCATTTATTTCCCATAAGAAACCATTAAAATGAGAATAATCCGTTCCCAGGTCCCTATAAAACATAATTTTCTACTAAATAAGCCTTAAAACTACACAAAAATATACCTTATTTTATGTATAATAAATGTGCTATTGTATTGTAATTAAAGAAATAAAGTGTACTGTATAATAAAGTCGGGATCACCTGAAGATCCGCCACCCCAGCCGCACTCGGGGTGGCAGATCTTCAGGTGAGACAATCTGGGGTGGCGGATCTTCAGGTGAGACAAGCTGGGGTGGCGGATCTTCAGGTGAGAAAGGTTGGGTTAGGGTACCAGCTGGGTCACTGCTTCGAAATGAGAATTGATATGTGGGATGGCATAGTTTGTAAATAACTGCTTCAAATGTTAACGAAACTTAAGGAGTTTACTACACTGCTTATCACATTCCACTCATCAGACCAAGACCGTGTGTGGTACGATCACTGCTTCGAAATGAGAATTGATCTGTGGGATGGCATAGTTTGTAAATAACTGCTTCAAATGTTAACGAAACTTAAGGAGTTTACTACACTGCTTATCACATTCCACTCATCAGACCAAGACCGTGTGTGGTACGAGTAGACACCAGTCACACCACTGCTCCACAATGGCAGCCAATACTTTTGAGACAGTTGTTCTACCGCTGCTGACTGAAGACCCCACTCCTGTTATTACTTGGCTTCAGCAGAAGGAGCTTCTAAGGCGTGCTGTGCAGTGTGAAAAATGCCACAATAACATGAACTGGACTAAACACTCCAAGTGTGTGGACCGTGTGGTGTGGAAATGCCAGACAAAAGGATGTACAAAGTATAAAGGAACAACAAGTATGAGGACTGGATCATTTTTTGCCCGGTCTAGACTGTCACTGCAGAAATGGGTTCATATCATGGGTGTCGGGCCATCTCGGCCCATCGCTGTCTCGGCCCATTTATATGACCAAGTCGGACCATTATCTCCACCAACTCGGACCATCTATACTGGAGTTGGTATCCATAGGTTTCGCCACCAGGACGATTTGCTGCCTAAGATAATCTTGTTCGCTACCCAGTAACTTCGTTACCTAAACATTTCGCCATTAACAGTGAAATTACTATCCTTTTTTATCATATTACTACCCTTTTTTATACATTTCCCTACAATGTATGAAAATTATAATTGTACTAGTTACAAGAGGGATTTTGTTTTCACACACACACACACACACACACACGTGTACACACCCCCTTTATCTTCAACCTCCTACCTCCAAACCCTCCCTACCGTCAACTGCTGTCAACCCTCCCTTCCCCCCCACCCCCTATCCCTTCCCTCCCTCCTTTCATTAGTAACGTGACGTGATTAAAAAGCGAGGTATTAGGTTGTTTCACCAGGGGAAGACGAGGTGGTGGACTGCTTTGGGAAACAGGTTAGATTTCGCCTGCATTTCGACGAAGAAGGACTGGTCACTCAATATGGAGAGTAACTGTTTGGTCTGCGGGAATACCGTGCGCCCTTTACAGGTAAAATGAAATCTAAGTGTATTCTTATAATGTGATAATGACATATTGGTACGTGGATGAAAAACTGTGTGTGCGTGTGTATGTGCATGTGTTTAGAGAGCCTGCAGACTCTTTATTAATGATACTTTTATATTCTTTACAGGAGGCGTTGTTATGCGATAGATGCAATTTGTGGCAACATCGTAAATGTGGAACTGGAATAACTAGGGCCGCATATCGTGCAGCAGTGAGAGAAGGGAGGGAAATTGACTGGATGTGTCACCTGTGCTTCTCCCAAGCAAATGAAATCCCAGTGCCTATCAATGGTGCTGTGGCAGCAGGGCACTCTGAAACAGAAAGTCCCAGTGAAATTGTGACATATGAAAAGATTTGTTCTTCCACACAGAGAGGGGAACATAAACTTATAGATAGTCTCGGGTATTCATACACTGTGAAAAGGAAAACTAACGTTTGTGTACATTGGCGTTGTGCTTTAAGAAATAAAAACATAACATGCCCAGTGGTAATAAAAGAACATAATAATAATGAGTATATTCGGGGAGAGATGGACCACTGCCATCCACCCGAAGCCTGCCCTGCCCTCTCAACAAAAGTGTCATCCATAGTTAAGAGAAAGGCAATGGAAGATGTCTTCCGCCCCGCAGCAGACATAGTAGACGAGGTTCTAAGGGAACACGAGGACCCAAATGTTCCTCTGACTTCACTTCCTGCTCCTATTAACTTAGCGCGTCAAGGAAACCGAAGACGCAGGGCAAACAGACCAGACGAGCCACTTGACCTGAACTTTGACTTAAATGAGGATCACATACCATCAGAGTTTTTAAAATATGATGTTCGTGTAGGTGAAAGGCGCCATTTGATTTTTGCTACTAATGATCAGCTGAAGCTACTTGCAAAGGCAAAACGATGGTATGCTGACGCTACTTTTAAAGTTGTGAGACAGCCCTTCACGCAGCTATTTAGCATTCATGCATTTGTGCAGCGTGATGGAAATTTTAAACAAGTTCCTCTTTTATTTGCTCTAATGTCTGGAAAACGGAGGAAAGACTATAAGAAAATTCTGGCTAAAACAAAAGAAATCATCGGTGATAGTTTTAAATTAACGGAAATTTTAATTGATTTCGAGGCAAGCGTTTGGCGCGCAATTCCTGAAATCTTCCCAGAGGTTGAGATTCGTGGGTGTGTATTTCATTGGGGCCAGGCCGTATGGAGGAAAATACAAGAACTTGGCCTTCAGAGTCCTTATACTAATGACGTAGATATGCACAAGTACTTAAGAAAGCTACTTTCTCTGCCATATGTGCCAGCAGAGAACATTGAAGAATTATTCTTCAGATTTTACAGGAAAGCCAACGGATCGCCACAACTGCTACAACTTCTTGACTATGTCAGGACCACGTGGATTACCTCAAGCATATGGCCTCCGACTTCTTGGTGTGCATTTCAACGAAGTATACGCACAAACAACGATGTTGAAGGTTGGCACTGCAGACTAAATTTGAAGGCGAGGAAAGGCCAACTAAACTTTTACCTGTTAGTAAAACTTCTACATGATGAAGCCAAGCTGGTCTCCATTCAAGTAAGGCTTTTGTCGGATGGAAAAGTTTTGAGGTACCAGAAACAGAAGTATCGGAAACAACATGGACAGCTTGTGAACCTCTGGGAAGAATTCAGTAATGGCCAGCGTTCTGCCAAGAACTTACTAAGGGCTGTCTCACATCATATTGCAGTTAATCCATAATTTTTAACTTTTGATTGCATGTATTTTATAACTTTCTTTTCTTTTTCCTTATATATGACTGCTTTTGTTGATTTCATTTTACTGTTTTTAGTTGTATTTTACTTTTGATTTCATTTTACTGTTTTTAGTTGTATTTTACTTTTGATTTCATTTTACTGTTTTTAGTTGTATTTTACTTTTGATTTCATTTTACTGTTTTTAGTTGTATTTTACTTTTGATTTCAATTTACTGTTTTTAGTTGTATTTTACTTTTGATTTCATTTAACTGTTTTTAGTTGTATTTTACTTTTGATTTCATTTTACTGTTTTTAGTTGTATTTTACTTTTGATTTCATTTTACTGTTTTTAGTTGTATTTTAGCCTTTGTAAGTCTACACATTGTAAGTCTACTATTAATATTAAATATTAGTATCGCTACTCATTCAGTTTCTGCCACGCTCTTGTCATGAAAAAAAAATGATAGCAATTTCTACATGGGCCGAGTTGGTATTCTAACGGGCCGAGTTGGCGATGGGCCGAGATGCCGATGGGCCGAGACAGCGATGGGCCGAGTTTGCCTAGGACCATATCATGTACCTCTGGAGTGAACGCATTGGAGAAACAACAGCAAGTCGTCAAGTAAACCTATCTGAGAAGACTACGATTGACTGTTTCAGCTTTTTCAGGGAGATATGTGCTTCGTACTTCCAAGCAAATCCAGTAATGTTGGGCGGGCCTGGGATTACTGTGGAAATCGATGAATCATGCTTCTCTCATAAGCCAACACATCACAGAGGACGCGCACCCTACACTCCCACTTGGGTCTTCGGCATCGTTGACAGAAGCACTAATCCAGCGGTTGGATACATGGAAATAGTCGAGGCGAGAGATGCTGCCACCCTTCTTCCTATTGTATCTAAAGTGGTTCAGCCAGGGTCTATAATTCACAGTGACGAGTGGAGAGCATATCGTAATATCCAAGGTCTAGGATATCAACACAAAACAGTGAATCACTCAGTAAATTTTGTAGACAGGCGCACTGGAGTGCACACACAAACCATTGAATCCTACTGGAATAGACACAAGAGCTATACAAAGAAAATGCGTGGCTGCAAAAGAGAGATGTTAAGCTCCTACCTGCAGGAATTCATGTGGCACGACAGATTCTCAAAAAATGCTTTTGAGAAGCTATGTGAACATATTGCTGCACAATATCCATTATAAGTGCTTCACAGTGATGAACACTATTCATTGTATCATACTTTCATGTTTCAATAAATGACTTTAATTTCCTGATTTATAAAAGTTTTTTATATTCTTTGTTACACCTGCATGTCTATGAAAAAAAAAAAAAAGGCTGATCTTAAAAGTGAGAGAGTCTGGGGTGGCGGATCTTCAGGTGAGACAATCTGGGGTGGCGGATCTTCAGGTGAGACAAGCTGGGGTGGCGGATCTTCAGGTGATCCCTGTGGGGTGGCGGATCTTCAGGTGATCCTAAAGTCGTTTTATTTACCTTTGTGATGGGGCCATGACGAATGACACTATGAATCCCTGTACGACGCTTAAACTTCTCGAACCATCCGTGGCTAGCCTTGAAATCATGACTGGATGACGAACTTCCAGGTTGCCTCTTGATGATATCCGAGTGAAGTTGCAGTGCTTTCTCGGCGATAATACCCTCACTCACACTGTCCCCTGCAAGTTGCTTTTCATTAATCCAAATCAACAGAAGTTTTTCAACCTCTTCTATTGCCTGAGACCGTTGCTTAGACAACACAGAAACACCCTTAGCCACACATGCACCCTTAATAGCTTCCTTGTTCTTAAGGATGGTAGCAATGGTAGACTTAGCGTACTCGTACTGGGACGCTAAGTCACACAAACGCACACCTCGTTCGTGTTTTTCAATTATCTCCTTCTTCAGCTCAACTGTAATTTTCTTTAATGTCTTCTTAGGCTTAGCACTAGCCTGTGGTGGGGTCTTTTTTGGTCCCATAATAGCAAAAGTGTCTATCAAATGTCAAATGTGGTGGGATCTTTTTTGGTCCCATAATAGCAAAAGTGTCTATCAAATGTCTCTCAAACACAACCCTCGTCCGCACACAAGGAAAGGCAGTGACGAACTGGGACGCCGTGAGCGTGTCAGCTTCTCGTGGCCGCCACCGTGATCTTGATCTTGATCTTGATGTTACAGGTGGCTCGGAATCGCTCCAGGGCCAGGCCTTTATATCGGCAACTCCTGTAGAAAAGCAAAACAAACAGACAGACAGAAAAAAAAGAAAAAACAGTATCTTTCACATTAATTATCTCTACATCTGACACGCCACATTTTTTCCAGGAACTCCTTCACAGCTTCAATCATCCTTTCATTCGTCTCTCTACACAGTCCCAGCAGCAACACCATCCATTCCCTTCCTGTCTTCTCCACTCTCTCATCCAACTATGCCCTAACTCAGTCAAAATCACTTGCATCATCTCCATCCTGTCTCTTTCATACTTCTCACACTCGAGTACCACATGCTCCACCGACTCATCCTCTCCCATGTCACACATCTGGCACACTTTGCTGCGGGACTCAGACCATCTATAATTTCTCTCATTCACATCCATACACTGTGCCCTAGCTCGAAAGAGAAGGTCACCACCCAGGCTGCCATCGTACCACCTCTCATACATTGGGGCCTCTTTCTCTTTGTACCATTCCATAGTGCTCTTTTGTTCCATGCCATTCTTCCATATATTCATTCCCATACACTTCACCTCTCTGTCTATCTCATTCTTCCATTTCCTCACATCCCATTCAGCTCCCACTCTACCTCCTTTTGTCAGGATCCATTCACGTTCATCTTGGTTCCTCCCAGCCATCCTCATCCCCCACACCACTTGCAATCCATTCCTCTCTGTCATCCTCATGCATCTCTTCCTCCATTTGCTTCCACTCTCATTCCACAGATACACCTTTCTTGCTATTCTTTCATCATCCATTCTTTCCAACCTAATCTTATACCTGAGTGTTGCTTTCATCACTCTTTCCCTAAATGTGCTCCAGCCCATGTCACCTCTCAGGGCTTCTAAAGCTGCATACCTTGGTGCGTTCAGTGCCATCCTAGCTACTCTGTTCTGGCCTACTTCTAGCTTGTCAATTTCATTTTCATTCCAAGCAGTCACGTCCATACCATACATTATGCTAGGCACAGCCACATTCTTCCATACTTCTCTCAGCACATCATATTTACTCGCTCTCATCCTTGCTGCACTCCCTAATCTTCCAACCCATTGGTTAGCCAAGCTAATCTTTTCATTCTTTACTTTCTCACATCCATTTGGGCTAACCCACATCCCCAGGTACTTATATTCTAGTACCTGATTCAGCTCATTCACTCCTATCCTCCACGTTGCATTGCTTTCATCCTCTGACCTATTCACAATCATAACCTTACTTTTCTCACTACTAAACCTAACTCCAAAGTCTTTCCCATACCCATCCACTACATCCAGTAGACTTTGCAACTCATCCGCTGACTCACTCATGACCACTATATCATCTGCATACATTAGCACACCTATCCTGTCATTCCCCACTCTTACTCCTGCATTCAACCTTCTCATTCTGGCTGCTAACTCCTCTGTGTATAAGCTGAAAAGGGTTGGTGACAATATGCATCCTTGCCTAACACCTCTTTCACTCTTCACCCAGTCTGTTTCTATGTCTCCTAACCTATACTTCGCTCTCGTGTCAACATACATGCTACGCACTATGTTGGTTATCTTTGCACTCAACCCAATCTTTCCTAACACTTTGCCTAGCATTTCTCTATTCACTCTGTCATATGCTTTCTCTATATCTAGAAAGCCTAGATATAGTTTACCTCCATCCTTTCTTTTCTTCTCTATCATCTCATTCACCACAAACATGTTGTCCTCCGCTCTCCTGTTCACACGAAAACCATTCTGCTCCTCACCTAACACTCCAGATCGCTCAATCCATTTACACAGTCTCTCATTCAACACTGCACTGAACACTTTACCTACTGTATTTAATAATGCAATTGGCCTATAGTTCTTCAACTCATTTTTACTCTTGTATCCTCCCTTGTGCAACAGAGTCACCCTACATTCATTCCACATTCTTGGCCCTCTCTCCTCCTCCCATACCTGGTTAAATAGCTCAGTCATTCTATCAATCACAGCCTCCCCACCATTTTTGTACATTTCATACGGTAATCCATCTGGACCTGCTGCCTTCCCATTCTTTTGCCTTTTCACACATTTCTCCACCTCCTCCCTGCTGATTCTCTCATTCAGTTCGTCTGCATTCTTCCTCTCCAGTGTCACACATCCTTCGCTCACCTCAGATACTTCACCTACTCCTCCAATCTCTTCCCAGAACTCCTTAACCACCCTTCTTATGTCCTCCTTTTCTGTCACCAGTGCCCCATTCACCTTTAGGCTCTCCACATTCTCACTGTCAGGCATCCTTTCACCCCTCAAGAATCTATACCATTCCCGGCCCCCTTCCACACCTTTCTCCCTCAGGGACTGGATCACATTTCTCTCACATCTAACTTTAGCATTCATTATCTTCCGTTTCACCACTCGCTGCTGGCTCACATATGCTGTCCATGCATGCGTGGCGCTGTTCGACCGCGTGGTTTGGTTCGTCTGCCGAAAACTAGTTCGTGAGCTGAGACTAAATTCTCGCGAATTTAATGTTCGTGAGGCGAAAAGTTCGTGAGCTAAAGCGTTCGTCAGCCGAGGTATCACTGTATTCTGAGACCAGTTTGCAATGTCACGGGTTCTCTATGTGGCTCTTGACACTCCAGGTTCATCAACCTGGCTTTTGGAATCACTCATATTGTCTAACGAAGCACTCGTAAGCACAAAAAAGCGAGTTAATAACAGTAATCCAAGAGGCACTTTAATCTTTGTTGGAGACAAGACAGACTGGCCTTGAGAAGGAAGGAAGAACGGCTGCCTGCCCTCCCATTGGTCGAACGCTGTCACGTGATGTGAATCCGCGTTTCATTGGGCTGGCACCGCGTCTTCTGCCATTAGCACATATGTTTCTCTGCAGCTGACTAACAGAGGGAAGATTAAGGTATGGCTGCACACTCTGCTGTCTTGGCATCATGTTATACTATGTTGTATGGACCAAGGGAGTTTAATATTGTTGAATCTAAAGAATTTTTGTATCAGTGTACAAACCTGAGGAATTTACCACCTTTGCATATACTTAAGGAATTAGTATTGTTGTATGTAAAGTGTTGTATTATGTTAGTATTGCATGAATCTAAGCAAATTTATACTTTAACATAAAGAATTCAGTATTATATGTAAATCTAAAGAATTTAACTATCATCTACCTATGACCTGAACTCATTCAGCCTCCCACCCAAAGTGACTGACTGCTCACTATAGAAACACAAAACTACAACGGTCAGTGAAGAAAAGAAACAGATCACCAGACCTGAATCAGACGGACTACCAGCCTAGTGGCTTTTGAAGACTTTTGCTGGCAATGAGGTGGGTAGACTCCACTGAAACCATTTTAATATTGTTTATGTAATGAAATTATATAATATGCATATTATATATATATATATATATATATATATATATATATATATATATATATATATATATATATATACACACACACACACACACACACACACACACACACACACACACACACAGGGGGTTCTCGAGTTACGAAGGAGATCTGTTCCTACAAGTGTGTGTCATAACCCGAATTTTGGTGTAAGTCAGAACGTACAACGTAAATAAGCACCTACTGGAGATAGTGGGGCAGGTGAGTCTGGAGAGACAGAACCTGCACAAGATGCTGGAGATACTGGGGCAAGTAATTCTGGAGAGGCAGCTGAGGTAGAGGGTACAGGATCTCTTGCAGGCCTCTCTACCTTCTTAAAATAATGTTCCAAGTTAGTCTGGAAGGATACCATCTTCTCCTCCTCCCAGATCTCCTTGTAACATAGCAGGCAATCCATGATCCTTCTGGCAACCTTAATGTACCTGGCCATGTTGGGATCCTCAGCCTCAAACCTTGCCAACCCTTCCTCTATCAGGGTAAAAGCTTCTGGCAAGCCCTTGCTTGTAAACCTCTTGGGCTCTGGGGTTGGTATGTCTTCCTCTTCTTCAATCATCTGCTTATCTAGTTGAATAAGATCCTCAGCAGATAACTCCTCTCCATGAGATGCCAGTAGCTCTGTGACATCATCAACCTCCACCTCCAAATTAATCTGCTTACTCAAGGCAACAACATTCTTGATGACGGCCTCAACTGTCTCCTCAAAGCCATGAAACTCCTTCACAAACTGGGGACAGTTTTTTCCATGCACCATTCAAGTTCATCTGCTTAACTTCATCCCATGAATCAGCAAAGTTCTTTACAGCGTTATGAATGTTGTAAGATTTCCAAAAGTCCTTGAGAGTCAAATCATTATCCTTCTCAGTTGCCCCTAAGGCCATAGCAATTGTCCTTCGGAGGTAGTAGGCCTTGAAAGAGGCAATGACTCCTTGGTCCATAGGCTGTAAAAGGGCAGTGGTATTGGTGGAAAGTAAACCACATTAGAGTGAAAGTCATCCAAATGAGCAGGGTGCCCAGGGGCATTGTCCAGCATTA
>CM035223.1:4737856-4785356 GCA_020233015.1 Callinectes sapidus
TTGATCCGGAGCTTTGATACAGAATTGATGCAAAAATTCTAGTGTTATAGTTCAATCAAAAAGAAGTTCGTCTACGAGATTGGCGATTGTATTCCAGTTCACTTTCACGAAAAGGGTTCTAGATATAATCCCCCATCATACTTTAATTGTACTGTCCCTTGTAGTGCTCCTTGAAAGACCTTATATCCTGGTGAAATCTTTCACCTTGTTCTTCTGAGTAGCCTCCCATGTTTTCTTTGAACACATCGAGGTGGGCGTGTTGTACGTGTAGCTTCAGTGACCTCCGGCAGCCCATTCTTCGGTACGTATCCACAAGTTCGCCAACGATTTCTCTGTAGTTCTCTGCCTTGTGGTTTCCGAGGAAACCTTTGACTAGAGATACAAAGCTTGTCCAAGCTTCCAGCTCAACCTCAGAGAGCTTCTCAGGAAACCTGTCGGACTCAATAAGTCGCCTCACCTGGGGGCCCACAAATACTCCTGTCTTGATTTTCGCCTCCGACAACTTCGGGAACAGCTTCTGGATGTGCTTCAAGGCCTCACCCTCTGGATCCAGTTGTTTAACAAACTGCTTAATGAGACCCAATTTGATGTGTAGAGGTGGCATGAGCACTTTCCTTGGCTCTACCAGCGGCTCTTGTTTCGCGTTATGGGCCCCAACCTCATACCCGGTCCTGAGGGACCAGGTCCTTTTTTCTCGTAGTGAAGGGACGTATTTCGGCTATCCCAGAGGCATAGATAGCAAGGAAATCTGGTGAAGCCTCCCTGAAGCCCCATCAAGACGGCAACCATTTTGAAATCACCTCACTTCCCTCGCACCTTCAATGCACGGTCCTCCCATCCTCGAGAACATTCTACAATCTCGTATCATTTTCCAACCCATCCCAGAAATTTCTCGAGACTCCTAGCAACATTACAATATATTGAGTAATAAAAAATATCAAATAAAGCAGCAGAAAAAAAAAAAAAAAACTGATCTGTCTCACATGTCCATATAGGGTTAAAAATAGTAATATTCTTATTCCAATAAAATCGATCTGCTGACAACAAACCCAAAGTTTCGAATCACTGACACCTTTTTTCCAGTGTTTTGAAGCATAATGAATACGAAACTAATGCCCAGAAACAAAGAATTATTATTATTATTATTTTTATTTTTTTACTTATTTATTTTTTTTGTTACACGGTGATATCGTCGGTCTCACCTTTACTCATAATCTAAACTGGAACTTTCATATCTCATCTCTCGCTAAAACAGTTTATATGAAGTTAGGCGTTCTGAGGCGTCTCCGCCAGTTTTTCTCATTCCCCAACTGCTAACTGTACAAGGATCTTATCGGTCTGTGTTCGGAATACTCTTCGCGTGTATGGGGGTTTCTGCTCATATAACCTTATTAGATAGAGATCAATCTAAAGCTTTTCGTCTCATCAGCTCCTTTCCTCTGACTGACTCTCTTCAACCTCCCTCTTTTCGCCAGAATGTAACATCTCTTGCTATTTTCTATCAATATTTTCATGCTAACTGCTCTATTGATATTGCTAACTGCATGCCTCCACTCCTGCGGTTTCGCCGTACAAGAATTTATTCTTCCTCTCACCCCTATTCTGTCCTACTCTCTAACGCAAGAGTTAACTAATACTCCCAATCATTCATTCATGTTGCTGGTAAACTCCGGAAACTCCCTACCTGCATCTGTATTTCCAACTTTTTATGACTTGACTTTATTCAAAAGAGAGGTTTCAAGACATTTTCTTTGACTTCTGGCTAGCTCTGTTGACCCTTTAGGGAACTGGCAATTAGTGGCTTTTTTATTTTCACTGTTTTTGTTGCTCTTGGCCATCTTCCTCCCCCTTACATGAAAAAAAATCTAATTTCCCCCCTTAAGTTTTTCACAACACGGCTTTATGCCCAACATTTACTTCTTCCAGTCATTTTGTCAGTTGAATCTTTTTATGGTTGATTAAAGCCTGAATATCATATCGATGCTTCCAAGTCTATCCTAGGTTTTCTAATGACACTCGTTAAACAATATAATTCCCATATTTCTTTTATTACATTTTTTTTTTTCCGAACATTAGCATTATCAACTTTTTAAACGTGAGACATGATAATTTTGAAATATCAAAAATTTCTGCAGGCAAACAGTTACTAAAGTTTTTCATAACTATTTTTTCTACTATCGTATTTAATTACTCAGGATGGCACGGACATGTATCACCCTTCCGAAATTTCAAAATTATTTCAGTTGTTCGCTCTGTACCTTCACATTGTTGTTTTTTCTTCTCACCGCACTGCCTTTATTCTTTGAAAATGTTGCTACATTTTCTGTTCAAGTGAATGTTAATCCTGTTTTTAATATAGAAATTGTATTATTCAGTCACTAGAGCTATAAAAGATAATGATTCAGATAACTTCTACTAGTCTTTTGAAAGTGGTAAGGTGTATATTTATCTTATCTTATTTTTCCACGATATGATACCAAAACAGAAATAAATACTATGCCTAACCCGTGTAGGAAAGAGCAGGTGACCTCTTTAGCGTGGGAGAACCTTGCCCTGATCTCAGAAAGTATACTTACATATTTTACCTTTCTTATGGATAAAGAGACGAATGAACCATGATGATGCTTCTTTTTACAACAAGTGTGTGTGTGTGTGTGAGAGAGAGAGAGAGAGAGAGAGAGAGAGAGAGAGAGAGAGAGAGAGAGAGAGAGAGAGAGAGAGAGAGAGAGAGAGAGAGAGAGAGAGAGAGAGAGAGAGAAAAAAAAAAAAAAACAGAGGGAGAGGAGAGAGAGAGAGAGAGAGAGAGAGAGAGAGTGTGTGTGCGTGTGTGTGTGTGTCACAGCTGGGCGAGTTACCACCGGAGAGGTAGTCTGTTATTGTCAATGGGTTACCGAAAAATCAAGGATGCGTTACCGTCATTAGGTTACAGATTTTAATTTCTTTAGAGCTATCTGCTTTACTGAGTTACCGTTATCAAAGTTTTAAAATTTACCAAAATTTTCCAGTGCGTTACCGCCACAAATCAAACAAAATAGTTTTAAAACAGTTCATAGTAAAAAAACAATATCGCTTGACTCCAGACAGACAGACAGAAAATCATTGATAATAAAGGTCCTCCTCCTCTTTCTCCTCCTCTACCTTTGACCATTCCTTCAATCCCAGGAGGTTGTGTTACGCCATCACTCTTCCAGCATGATAGGAGGCGAGGGTGAACTGTAACGACGCACAGACAAAGCACACCAGGTTCCTATTACTTTTCAACCCTCGTTTAGTCAGCGGGATTTTAAGACAAGAGTGAATTTTGGGTATAATTAATATAATGAAAACTTACATCTAATATCCTTAACCTAATACATGAATAACGCACACAGCACAATCCACCATCAACCCATTCCCAAACAATCACCCCAATACCGACACAGCACAAAATACCCACGAAATCCCACGATACAACACGTCACACCATATATCCTAATTACCTCTAGAAAGAAACACAGCCAGAATATAATACACTTGAGCAAACTTAATTTATAAAAACCTGCAAGTAAGTCCTCGGTGCGTGGCGCGCTATCCACACCACAGCCACCAGTCCACCACACTCCACCAGTCCCGGTCTGCTTCTGCCAGACACCACCGTCCGGTACACCAAGTTAACCTCAGAGCTTCCAACTCTGATTTCAAACACACCAAACCAGTTCACCCACGGCAGTTCCCTCGTATACAACAGTCATTACATAATTACTTTTTACACTCCTCCTTCCCATCGAAAACAATATATTTACAATAAGGTAGTTTCCTGTCACACACCCACCCTTAAAATTAAAACACGGGTGTTTTAATTAAATCTGGAGCGCGAGACAACGCGTCCGCAATAAGGTTATCTTTACCGGCTATGTGTCTTATTTCCATATTATAACATTGTAATGTTAACCACCACCTAGTCAGACGCTGGTTTTTATTTCTCATCCGAGACACAAATTGCAGTGGATTATGATCACTGTATACAATAAATTTCCGATTAGTGTTGCCAAGATATATTTCAAATTTTTCTAGTGCCATCAGCAATGCAATAACTTCTTTTTCTATAGTACTGTAGTTTTTTTCTGGAAAGACTTGAACTTTGTCGACATGTAACATATTGGATGCATTATGTTAGTGTCATCAGTTTGTAGCAGTACGGCACCAGCACCAATATCACTTGCATCTACTTGTACTTGGAAAGGACGATGAAAATCGGGTGCTCTCAGGACTGGCGTTGTAATGAGTAGAGAACGGATGTTATCAAATGCCGTCTGACATGCTGGTGACCATACAAACTTCTTATGAGGGCTGACGAGGTCTGTGAGTGGAACAGCAACTACCGAGAAGTTTGGGCAGAATCGTCGATAATAGCCAGCCATTCCCAAAAATCGTTGTACGGCTTTCCGGTTGCTTGGTATGGGCAGCTTACAGATAGCATCCACCTTGGCTGCAACAGGTGCAACAATTCCTCCACCCACTTCATGTCCCAGGAAGGTAATTCGTGCATGCCCAAATTCACTCTTTACTAGATTCACTGTAAGTTTAACGTCTGATAGACGTTGAAAGAGAGCCTTAAATGCAGCAAGATGTTGAGGCCAGGAAGATGAATATACCACCAGATCGTCCAGGTACACGCTCACCCCTTCAAGTCCTGTGGTGATTACTGACATTAACCTCTGGAAGACTGCCGGAGCGTTTCGCATCCCAAAGGGAAGGACAGTGTAGGTACTGATAGAGGCCGTCAGGAGTCACAAAGGCAGATATCTTCTTGGCCTCCTCTGACAACGGTATTTGGTAATAACCCTTTAGAAGATCCAGCTTCGTGACGTAAGCAGCATTCCCCACCGAATCTATGATGTCGTCGATGCGAGGTAGTGGAAAACTGTCAGCGTGGGTGAGCTGGTTCACCTTCCGGTAGTCTGTAGCCTACACAAGCGGAAACTTCCGTCCGGCTTGGGAACAAGCACACACGGAGAGGCCCACTCACTGTTGCTTGGTTCGGCTAGACCATGTTGAAGCAGGAATTGTACCTCTTCTTTCAGAATCCGTCGCTTGTCAGGAGACACACGGTAGAGCGACTGTTTGATAGGAACAGCACCATCCATTAACCGAACCTCAGACAGCACAGTAGGACTGGGTTTAGGCACATCTGCAAAACTCTCTCTAAATTCTTCCAGCAGCTCATGCACTTCCGTCCTCTGCTCCTGAAGTAAATGATGGGTCTTAATGCACGGCTCATTGAGTATATCAGAATTCTTTAATTTGACCTCCTTTCCACTCATAAAATTCTCACAGGCATCTTGGTCTTTCCATTCCTCAGTTATTAACATCTTGTTTGACATACACCAAATTTACATAATTCCTTGGGTAATATTCCTTTAGAAGATTTATATGGACTAATCTTTTCCCTTTTCGCCTACCAGGTGTAGAAATGACATAATTTACGTCACTCTCTTTACTGAAAACTTCAAATGGTCCCTGGTACTTTGCTTGGAGTGGAAATCTCCTTAATGGCATAAACAACAACACTTTATCTCCTGGTTGAAATGATCTATGCACTGAATCTTTGTCATATTGCCTCTTCATTTCTGCCTGCGCTTCTAATACATTTTTCTTAGCCAGTTCTTGGGCACTTTTTAGCCTATCTTTCATTTTCACTACATATTCACTAAGAGTAACTGAATCACGTTCATCTAACCAACTTTCCTGTAACAGTTTCAACGGACCTCTAATGTCTCCCAAATAACAGTTCATAAGGTGAATATCCAAGACTCTCCTGTTTCGCACTTCTGATGGCATACAATACATACGGAATACCTTCATCCCAGTCACATGTATTTTCTAAACAATATTTAGTCAGCATGCTTTTGAGAGTCTGGTGGAACAGCTCAAGAGCACCTTGACTTTCCGGGTGGTATGCAGAAGCTAAATATTGTTTTATGCCCAAAGTGGCCATGACTTGTTGAAAGATAGCTGAAGTAAAGTTACTGCCCTGATCTGACTGTAGCCTACTACACGAGGTAGACCAAACTGAGTGAAAAATCTTGTCAGTACGGGTATGATTGATTTTGATTTTATACGTCTCAAAGGGATGGCTTCTGGATACCTCGTTGTGGTACACATAATGGTTAACAGATATTCATTACCACCTCTAGTCTTGGGTAGAAGGCCCACAACATCAATTATTACCTTAGCAAACGGTTCACTCATTACAGGAATAAGGTGTAGTGGAGCAGGTTTAATGCCTTGATTAGGTTTACCAGAGAGTTGACAAATATGACAAGATTTACAATATTCTGCCACATCAGAAGTTATACCTGGCCAATAGAAATACCTAAGGATTTTGTCTAAAGTCTTCTTGACTCCAAGATGTCCTCCTATGTGGTCATGGGAAAGATGCAACACGTTACCTTTATAGCAAGTGGGCACAACAATCTGATGAACTTCCCTCCAGGTCTCACTGGCAGGAACTTCAGGTGGGCGAAACTTACGCATGAGTATGCCCGACTTGACATAAAAGCATACAGGTGTGTCTGCAATCTCTTCCACATCAACAGCTCTGGACATAAAAGAGATTTAGCTTAGAATAATTTTGTTGGGCATCAATTAACATCTCACGTGTAACAGGGACATTCTTCATGTCCTCCTTCTCTGCAGTGGTCCTTGGTTCCACTTTATCATCGTATATGCTTACTCTGTAAGCAACTGGCTCTTCATCACGTGACTCCACTTCAGAAAACAATTCATCAAGGTCCCACTCATCAGAACTTCCAATATCCATTGAAGGTTCATTTGACAATTCACGCCTAGCTTGACTGCAAGTGACAGCACAGGAGGGGTAAAGGTCAGGATACAGTCTCTCAACACCAGCAGTTGGACTTATGTTTAGGGGGTCGTTAGTTACAATAGGATCTGGAACAATGAGACTGCCAGCAATATCATTTCCAGGTAAGAATGACACCCCATCAACTGGCAAAGATTCCTGTACACCCACCACCACTGGCTGAGAAACAAGATCAGATTTCAGATACACACGACACAAAGAGACAAGTAATAGTTCCACCTAATCCTCTCATAACAACACTATCACCAGTATAAGTGTCATTTAAGAAAGGCACTGATCCTTTTACAATTATGCTATGAGAGGCTCCAGTATCCCTCATAATCTGCACTGGCACTGCATCATTATCTTCAGTTTGAGATATAAATCCACCAAATGTAAAAGGCTTGAAACACAACTGAGGATCCTTACACACTGGTTCACTTAGAACACTTGACGGATCAAAACTATCTGTCTGGGAAAAAGCTAAGTTTACATTTGGCTTCAGATTAGACTTATACTGAAGATTGTGTAGTCTTTTACTACAGTCGGCAATCATATGCCCTGGTTTCTTGCAATAGAAACACACTGATTTACTCCACTGCATATTACTCTTTTGGGCAGATTGTGAACCATTGAACCTTGACTCAGGTTTAACAGGATTATTGAAATTGCCATTCATCTGCCCAGATACTGACTTACCATGAGGAACAGACGGGACTGGTTTGGCAGCATACTGAAACTTTTTAGGTAAATGAATTAGACTGTAATTCTCAGCTAGAATTGCTGCTCTATCAAGTTCTATTACTTCTTTCTCACATAAATATATACGGACTTCTGGACTTACTCCTCTTAAGTATTGCTCAAGTGCAATTAGTTCTAGTACCTCATCAAATGTACTTACTTTACTGGCAGATATCCATCTATCTCTGAGCTTTCTCACTACATGAGCGTATTCAATAAAAGTCTGGCTGGGTTCTTTCATAGAGTTCCTAAACTTCAATCTGTAAGCCTGGGCAGTTAATTCATAACAGTTAAGTATGGCTTCCTTAACTACTGTGTAGTCAGATCGCTGAGAAACAGACAAAGACAAGTAGAGCGACCTTTACCTTTTAGGGCTGTCTGAATTAACAAAGGCCAATAACCAATAGGCCATTTTAAAGAATTTGCAATGGTCTCAAATTGTTGAAAGAATTCATCTGGATCATTTTCATCAAAGGAAGGCACCAATTTCACATTTTTACACAAGTCAAAGCAGTGTTCTTTCTGATCATCAACTCCACCCATTAATTGAGCTTTCTTCTCGAGATAGGTCAACTGAAATTCTCTCTCCCTTTCTCTATCTTTAAGCCTCTCTCTCTCCATTTCCAACTCAAGAAGTCGGACAGCCTTATCCTCAGAACCATCCTGTCTCACATAAAGCTAAGGCACCATCATGAAGCACTTTACTGTTAACTAACTTCCGTAATACAGCATTTTTCACCTCTATTTTTCTCCAATATAACTTTATCACCACTTCATAGTAACTAGAGAGTTTTATCCAATCTGCTTTACTTATTTTCCTTGATTGCAATATCTCAACAGACGGCTTACATATGAATTCTTCAACACTGAACTCCATTTCAAATGCTTCACAAAAATTTCGACACACAATGCAAGAATAAAGGTAAATATATAAATCACGGGTAAATAGATATAGTATTAGCAGACAGTAATCAAATCTTTAACTAACAATAACCAGCAAATATTAGCCACAACTATTAACAACTAACAAAAGATCCCGGACAGGCCCCCATCATCTGTTACGCCAGCATGACAGGAGGCGAGGGTGAACTGTAACGACGCACAGACAAAACACACCAGGTTCCTATTACTTTTCAACCCTCGTTTAGTCAGCGGGATTTTAAGACAAGAGTGAATTTTGGGTATAATTAATATAATGAAAACTTACATCTAATATCCTTAACCTAATACATGAATAACGCACACAGCACAATCCACCATCAACCCATTCCCAAACAATCACCCCAATACCGACACAGCACAAAATACCCACGAAATCCCATGATACAACACGTCACACCATATATCCTAATTACCTCTAGAAAGAAACACAACCAGAATATAATACACTTGAGCAAACTTAATTTATAAAAACCTGCAAGCATGTCCTCGGTGCGTGGCGCGCTACCCACACCACAGCCACCAGTCCAACACACTCCACCAGTCCCGGTCTGCTTCTGCCAGACACCACCGTCCTGTACACCAAGTTAACCTCAGAGCTTCCAACTCAGATTTCAAACACACCAAACCAGTTCACCCACGGCAGTTCCCTCGTACACAACAGTCATTACATAATTACTTTTTACACTCCTCCTTCCCATCGAAAACAATATATTTACAATAAGGTAGTTTCCTGTCACAATATATATATATATATATATATATATATATATATATATATATATATATATATATATATATATATATATATATATATATATATATCGATCAGTCATAGGGAGCAAACGGCAGGGGGTGTGTTGCTTCGCCTTCCCTATGCTGCCATTCCCGGCGGTCACGCCTTGCGAGTCTCCATGCAGGCTCCCTACCTGAACCAGGTAGACCAGCAAGACTTACCTCAGCCATGAGTTCTGTGGGCGTCCCCTGGGCTACCTCCATACTGGGTTATTCTTTTCGGAGACAACCCATAAGCAGGGTTGGCTTCCGGGTAGCATGCTACATGCCCATATAGCCACAGCAGGCGATGGCGGATTATGCTGGTCTCGAATCAGTCTCATGGAGCAATCACTGATAGGACACAAGGTCATACCAGCGGTATCCCATGATTCTGCAAAGGTATCTAGTATCAAACACATCAATTCGCCTTTTGAGGTCGGTGTTTATTGGTCTTCTGCCAGGAAACCTTTAGTCCCAAGAATTTTCACTCCTTGTTCAGTGCCTTTAGAGACATTACTAGAATATACATTGACTCAGTAAAGATTACTGCTTCATTGGCAAAAAATAAGATCTGTAATTTCAGTATTGCCAACAGATACTCCACAATGACTTTGTCTTACAACTTTGCCTAATACCAAATTCATGCAGATGTTGACAAGTTCTGGAGCAAGCAAGCACCCCTCCCTTACTCCTGTATTCTCAGGAAAGAAGCTGGACACGCCTCCTCCACACTTCACAGCACTAAAAGTTCCAGAGTACTGGCTTGTTAATAAACCAATAATCCTTGTAGGAATCCCACGAAGATGCAGAAGTTCTGAGTGCTTCTCGATACAAATAACCAAAAGCCTTCTTGAGAACAACATAGGCTGCAAGAATCATTTATTGAAACTCACGTTGGTGCCCTAACATTACGCGAAGCGTTAGGATCTGGTTAGTTGTTAACGTAATGGTCATGAATCTAAACTATTCAGGTCTTTGGTATTTCAGCAGGTGACTGCAGATCCACATTAACAAGAAAAGGGGCAAGCACCTTGCCTGGTACAGTGTTATACCGCGGTAGTTGTTCCAGTCCTAATGGTTTAAACTGTTGAAGTATTTATTTCCTTGACCTGATGAAATTGATGAATATTTTAGGACTGCCAGAGGGAATCTTTCATTATCTGTTACTTCATTAATGTACCTGAGATCAATAACATACCTATACTGTCCTTTTTTTTTTGAGGGAGGGGGGGGTGGAGGGGAAACTAGGAACAAAGGTGAATATCACAGTGACTTGGTATTTACTACATAAGCATTGTTCTAACTTATCCTTTATTTGTTCCTTAACCTCTTATCTCGGTCTTGGTCCAGACGTGACAAACTTCACAGGATGAAATGGTCAAGTAGCAAAACAATTAAAGCTTGTGTTTCTCAACTTCGAATTAATTATGAAATCTTTATACATTTTTAAATGATAAAACAAAAATCACAATTTCTTATACATTTTGTTAGGATATGAGTGCATAAATATATGTGAATTTATAAGCAAATTCCATCAAGCACAAAATGGGTCTATGTCATCTCCATGTTTATGGCCTTGTGATCAGGTGGGGTGAGCTGGCCTGCTCCTTCCACTAAGCGGCACCTCATTTCCTACGCTTTTTTCGTTGCTATGAAGGCGATGATGACTCCTTGGGTTGAAAGGGCCAATACAGGAAACTCAGCTGGATCTGTGGCTAGACTTTCTTTCTTCATACAGTCAGTATTATGAGAAAACATGCTACATGACTGGTTTCACCACATAGAGGCACAATAAAGATGCATGAGGCTCTATTACGAAAAAAGTAAATGAGAAATGCTTAAAAAAAACAAGATATAAGAAGACCCAATGTAATAATTGCTGGAGAGCTGCATTCACTACTGGCTATAACATCGTATTTTTAATACTTTAATTACTAGCGTCAGCGAATCACTTTTTCCGGTGCTTGTCTTATAGCCCTCTCCAGCTTTCCCACCATGTCTGCAATAAATGACACTCCTTTAGTCTACTGTCACGCCCACACACGTCTCAGGCCACAGGAGCCCGTGACTCAGGCGCTCACAGAAGGGCAGGGGAGACGTAACATCCACTGTTCAGACATGCAATTGTAAGGAAGAAAACCTATAGCAGACATGGGGGACAAGGCACACACAGGGTTCACTTTGGGCAGTTAACTGAGTAAAGAAGTACACATAACACAGAGGGACCGCAACACGTCATCACACACAAGGCAGAAACACTTTCTCGTGGAGACACACAGCAAGGTGACAGGCCTGGGCCAACATATACTTTTCTCGCGGTCTCTGGGCAGGTTTTACAATTTCAACTAGCGGCAACCACACTCTTCGCACACACTGTTAACCAGGGATATTATTAATAAGGATAAAGTGATCGAATAGCCGAAATGGAGGAAAATTTTCATGCTGGTAGTTGACACTAGGGGGCAGCAGCAGTCGAGAGTAGTGAAGGGGAGGGGGACCCCCGGTTGATACTACACAATGCTCCACCACCACATTCAAAATGTCCAGAGCAAAAGTTCATCAGTTCATCCAGCCTTTGTGGCAAAATGTGAGCAACTTGTCCACGAATGTGCCTTCATCGGTTCCCTAGAGATGCTAGAATGTATTTGGTAATAGATAATGATAAATTAAGTCAACAAATATGACACACATTTAAATAAGATGTCATTCTATATATCGGAGTATCTCTGACTCACTAAAGAAAATTTTGGTAAATATCGGTGAAACATTTACAAAAATAACTTAACCTTATCCAGATTGCTTTAAAGGTTGTGACATAATGACTGGATTTATTGTTGGGTTCAGTTTTATTGGCACTAACACACATTTCACTTGAAGACGAATTCAGTGGCTCAAACGCAAGCTGACTGGAAATACCACCTTGTTGTTACCATGACTTAATGATACAGTCCCACGTCTCACATGTAGGACAGGTATATACATTGTTGCGGCAGTGCCTAGTGTGAAAATAGAGGTAGCAACGCTGTGAGAATGGCAATGCTAACTCTCGGTGAAGAAGTGATAAAGGCGGCCAGGTGGATACATCATCCCTGATTGGCCAGTAGAAGGAACGCGTATGGGACGGGAAACAGACAAGAGACGCCGAGTAGATGGGTGGCAGGGATAGAGAGAAGACCGCTGCGGGTGGATGAGAAAGTCACCCTGGTCCCCGGTGAGGATAACACCGCCCGCTCTTACTGCAGCTCTGAGACGTAGCCAGCCCTGTTTGAAGAGGACGTCTCCCTCTCCCGCTCTCCCTGAGAAGACGCTACCACCTGCACCACAGAGGACACACCCTGCCCTGTTTTGTCTCTGTCATGCTGAATACTGTGTGCCACCCTTACTTGAGTGCCAGTAAAGTAAGAATGTTGTACCGTGCCTTTGACTGTCTTTCTGCCTCTCTGAGTAAGTCTGCGGCCTGTGGGTCTGTTACCTCGCTTCCCTCGTTAGCCACGAATCTTCGCCAAGAAGTGTCCCTGTGTCTGTGCCGAACCGTTGTGTGCTGTCCTGGGAGCTGCCGCTGTTTGTAAGAGTGTATCTGTCGCGGGCTGTGGAAGCTGAGTGTGGACGGGGGCCAGCGTAACAAATGGTGTCTGGAGTGGGATAGTTTGGCTAGCGAGGTTGCCAAGTACAGAGGCACCATGGCAGACTAAGATGCGAGAGGCAGTGAGAAGCTGGAAGACAGTGAGTCGGGTTTGAAAAGGCTGGAAGCCTTGTCCATCAAGTTGGCACAGGAAATGAAACAGGGTTCAAGTGCAGTGGTGGAACGAATGGACCTGATGATAGAGGAGATGCAAGCAGCGAGACGACGTTGTGAGGGGAGCATTGAAGTCGTCCAGAGCAAAGTGGAGGAAGTGAGGGAAGTTGTGGCAGCGGTTGTGTGATATGACTGGCCACTGTGAGCTGACAGTCTCTGTGGCCGACATGGAAGAATACGGTCTGTTGGGGCTGGACTCCCTGTTTCGGAATGCAGCGTGTGATGACCTCGGAAGGATGCAGAAGCAGGTCCTACATGGAAAAATTGTACCACTAGTCTTTGAGTGTGCTGTAAAACAGGTGGCGTGACGAGTTTTAATGTCAAAGAGAGACTGGAGCTCTACTGCAGAGTTGTGAGGCAGCAGACGCCACCGAGGAAGACCGTGGAGGCCAAGCAGCGGTGAGGTGAATGGCGGCGCGGGTAATGAGAACACCGTCCGTTTTTACTCCAGCTCTGAGACGTAGCCAGCCCTTCTTAAAGAGGACGTCTCCCTTTCCCACTCTCCCTGTGAAGACACTACTACCTGCACCACAGAAGATGCACCCTACCCTGCTTTGTCTCTGTTCTGTTGAGTACTGTGTGTCACCCTGTATTTAACCTATTCTGTGTCAGTAAAGTAAGGAAGTTGTTCCGTGCCTTTCATTGTCTCCCTGTCTCTCTGAGTAAGTCTGCGGCCTGTGGGTCTGTTACCTCGCTTCTCCTCGCTAGCCATGAATCTTCACCAAGAAGTGTCCCTATATGTGTGCCCACCCATCGTGTGCTGTACCGGGGACTGCTGCTATTTGTAAGAGTGTACCTGTTGCGGGCTGCGGAAGCTGAGTGTGGACGGGGGCCAGTGTAACAAGTGGTGTCTGGAGTGGGATAGTTTGGCTAGTGAGGTTGCTGGGTACAGAGGTGCCATGGCGGACTCAGATATGATAGGCGGTGAGAAGCCGGAAGACAGTGAGTTGGGTTTGAAAAGGCTGGAAGCCTTGTTCATCAGGTTGGCACAGGAAATGAGACAGGGTTCAAGTGCAGTTGTGGAACGAATGGACCTGATGATATAGGAGATGCAAGCAACGAGACGACGTTGTGAGGGGAGCACTGAAGTCGTCCAGAGCAAAGTGGAGGAAGTAAGGGAAGTTGTGGCAGCCCAAGACCAGCGGTTGTGTGGCATGACTGGCCACTGAAAGCTGAGAGTCTCTGTAGCTGACATGGAGAAATCCTGTCTGTTGGGGCTGGACTCCCTGTTTCGGAATGCAGCGTTTGATGACCTCGGAAGGATGCAGAGGCAGGTACATGGAGAAATCCTTGAGTGTGCTGCTAAACAAGTGGAGAACCCCGTGACGAGTTTTGATGTCAAGGAGAGACTGGAGCTGTACTGCAGAGTTGTGAGACAGCATACGCCACTGAGGAAGACCGCGGAGACCAAGCAGCGGTGAGCAGCAGCAGCGTTGAGGTGAATGGCGTCGCGGGTAAAGGTGCGTCCACATCTGTGACATGTTGCCTACAGACATGTTGAGCGCAATGTCGGAAACATCATAGCCAACATCTGGATACATATCGACAACAAAGTAGGGAGATAAGTTTGTTACAATGTTGGGCAACATGTCGACAATAAGAGGCAACATGGTTTGTCGTCCACACCAGATCTTTGTAGACGAGTCGACAATGTCAGAGTGTGAGGACGCATTGATGGCAGCTGCTGCCATAGTGATTTTGTGTGGGAGTCAGAGGAGGAGGCGTCCCCGCAGGTTGTGGTCTTAAATCTGTGCTTGTAATGCACATGTGTGGGATCTCAGAGTAAGGTGCGCTCCCAGTAATTATCAATACAGTTAATTATCTTGTCCCTTGTCCACTCCATGGTCTTCAGGATGGAGAGGTCCGAGTGCAGTCGCTGTTGGTGTGGGTCTGAGTGTGTCTGCCGACAAATCTCCACACCAATGCCTCGTCCACACTAGGGCTACCAACATTTCGCCCAACAGTTCTCCCGACAACTCTTCCACAATTAATTTTGTTCGACTTAACCACTCGTCTCCCAACTTGGTGATTTCGATGTCGACAACAATGTTTTGTCGCAGATGTGGACGCACCTTAAGGAGAATACCGCCAGCTCTTACTCCAGCTCTGAAACGTAGCCAGCCCTGGTTGAAGAGGACATCTCCCTCTCCCTCTCTCCCTAAGAAGACACTACCACTTGCACCACAGAGGATGCACCCTGTCTTGCTTTGTGTCTATTCTGTTGAGTACTGTGTGCCATCCTGTATTTAACCTGTTGTGTGCCAGTAAAGTAAGGAAGTTGTGCCGTGCTTTTGACTGTCTTCCTGCCTCTCTGAGCAAGTCTGGGGTCTTTGGGTCTGTTACTTCGCTTCTCCTCGCTAGCCACGAATCTTGGCCAAGTCGTGTCCCTGTGTCTGTGCCGACCTGTTCTACTTGGTCCACTCGTATATATATATATATATATGGCGGCTCCCACACCTGAGGATTCCAACCGTCGCTTAACGGGCTCGAGTGGACCAAGTAGAACAGGTCGGCACAGACACTGGGACACGATATATATATATATATATATATATATATATATATATATATATATATATATATATATATATATATATATATATATATATATATATATATATATATATATAGAGAGAGAGAGAGAAGAGAGAGAGAGAGAGAGAGAGATAGATAGATAGATAGATAGATAAACACGTACACACACACACACACACATACACACACATACACACACAAACAGAGTGGATGGAAAGGAGGGAAGAACACTGATGATTGGAAGATTGAGAATGAATTAAGACTGAGAAACTGAAAGGATAAATGAACCAGACCATGCGTCTTAGACTTGAGTTATCAAATGCAATCCACTGGAAATGTCATTATCAAGCCAACAAGGAGCAGCATAAATAAGTCAATCAGTGGGAAATCCATTAAATAATTTTGGATAATGTTAGTAACGGGTAGCAAGTAAAATTCACTTGGCAACACCAGACAGAACTAAATAGAATGTTTTTTTGGAGGGCGGAAGGGACGCTGGAAGCTCAATTAGCTTGATGTTTTCAAATATGAACCGTGAAAATTTATCACTTAAAAAAAAAATGTATACAATCATAAGGATCTACAAGAAACCTATTGTACTAAAAACCTTAGAGAGAGAGAGAGAGAGAGAGAGAGAGAGAGAGAGAGAGAGAGAGAGAATAGATTCTTGTTCCCCCAAGACAAGGAAAAATATGCAAAATATACCCATATGCAAAAGAAAACAATTTATTCCCACCATTACAGCAATCAAGCACAATTTTCGTACCTTTTTAAGATCACATACAAGCATAATCTCAAAGGGTTCAATAAGCATGATACATAATCCATCAATGCAGGATATAAAGAATGAACAGTTAAGCGTAATTCCCACACAGTTTAAGATAACACTCAAACAGTGCAAAGGATGCAATATGCATAACATCAAACATAAGTCATAAACATGCAACATCCTTTTGATGTAAATCCTGTACCTCATATGTTCATGGCTCTCAAAAATTCAAACCATCAATTTATGCTGCACAAATTTCTTATAATATTTCAAAGAGCAGGTTTTTATAAAACAATACAAAGATAAACTTGAAAAGAAAAAAATGAAATACACAAGAAATTATTCAAATATCTATCTATCAATCTATATATCAAAGGTTTTTTTCTACTGTAAAATGTGGGTAGCCCAGGTAAGGCAAAACTTCAGGACTTTGGGGAGCTTATATACTCCCCTCCCTCTGCAGTGTGCCCAGTGTTTCCGCAGTAGTTATACAGAGGAGGGGATCCCCAACCCCTTCACTAGGTTTTAGATAAGAAAAGAAAGAAATAGAAAGCATTATTAGCTAAAAAAAAAAAAAAAAAAAAAAAAAAATCAAACCCTGGAGCATTATATCTTACTTTTCTCTACTTCTTGAAGTTGGCAGATCAATAAATATTGCTGCCAAACTCCAGTAAAATGTTTGGCAAGGATGTGACTAAAAAGTTGCCCATTTTTTCTACTTATAAATTCTTAGGCCGTGAGCACACGAGTGACTTTGTGGTCGACACGCCGTGGCGCCACGCTGAAGCGTGTTTAGACGACTGTGTCTTGATTGAATGAGCCACACCACGGAGTGGTCCAAGGATATTATAATCAAGGATGAAGTGATCGAATGGGCTATTTATGAACCTCAGCCACCAGATGGCTCTACAAGTTAAGCGATAACAAAGCCAAAAATGACTTCAACCTTACCGTGATTTACCTGTGGTTATAAAAGCAGTTACGTGTGTGAAACCAAAGTTGACAAACTGGCACTCTCTCATCTCACCTTTTTGGCTTTTATAAACAATAAAAATGCAAGATTAGCACTTCCAGGCCACTCTAGATATTTGATTCACATTAGAGTATGGAAAATAAATGTAGGTTATAAGTGTCAACTTCTCTTTTGGTGGATATTTAATGTTAATAATATTGAATAGTTCAACAGCGGATATCCGAGCTCAGAGACCGTCAGTCATCTGAGATCAGATATGACTCAAATTTGTTTTGATTTCATCCGAGGAGGACCTCATCACGGCGCTGTCTGCTGTCATTTCCACAGATCATGCTTCAGTATCCCGGCTTCCACACACCCCGTGTGGTCCTGCGTTCCCAGTGCCCTCCTGCCAGTGTGGTTACAGCCTAACTATGTACTTGTTTGTGTTTTTATTGGGATGAATGCGGGAGTGAATGAATAGTTACAACGTGTGCCGAAGCAGCGAAGCAGCGATCTATCGACCCTTTCAGAAGATGACAAGCCACCCTCTGTGTTGGAGGAAGGCAGTTCAGGGCTGGGATCGCTACCGACAATACCTGCCTCCTTCACTCCCGCTCGCCCTGCCCTCGCCACCATTCCCTCTTACTTCGTTGTATCGCCATTGTTACTCTGCACCTGTATAGTTAATACAAATGCACTTCAACTATACCTCGTGTTTTACTGAGCCTGACGAGCAATACACCGGACAACACTACAACATGGCGACGCAGTGAGTAGGATTGCACGTCTCTACGGCTCAGTAAAAGTACAAGATGGAGAATCAACTTGAGCGGTTGACAGCCCTTCTGGTGCAGCAAGCAGAAGCAGCACAGCAGGCCCAAGAAGAGTCTCTTAGGAGGGAAGAGCGCATCAGTAAACTTCTGGAAGGCATGGTGGCGCAGCGGCCTGCATCTCCCCCCTCCAGTGCAAGTGGTAGCGGCGGCAACAACTCTGGTAACGACCGCAACGCCACCAGGGACAACAGCAACACACAACAGCCCAGGTTTCCTGTCACCGCTACAACCGCCCCTCACTTAACGTCGTCTACCTCATTACGTGAGTTCGACGCTTGGCGACACAAATTCCGAGGATTTGTCACTCTGGCTGCACTTATGGCGGTACTGGACGATGAGTGGACCAGGATTCTTCGTTATGGGATTACCGTGGCTGACGATGATGACTTGGAAACTGTCATCAAGGACATGGAATCTTACCTTCGAAAGCAGCGTAACGTAGTCGTTCATCGGAGGGACTTCTACTCCCGTGTACAAGAGGCGGGAGAGAGTTTCGATGACTTTTTGTGTGCCGTGAAAGAAATATCTAATTTCTGTGACTTTTGTGATCATTGCCTAGAAAATAGACTCCGCGATCGGATTGTGATTGGCACACATGATGAGTTGGCGTTGAAACGCATGTTAGAGGATAATACACTAACACTGCAGACCGCGACTGATATATGCAGAGCGTCGGAGAGTGCAAACCAGTGCAGTGCAGTAATAAGAAGTTCTTCAAACCACACGGTGAACAAGCTGTCTAATTACAAGAAAAATCAGAAAACAAGCATTAGGACTAAGTCCGGTCTTTGCTTTCGGTGCGGGAAAGACTGTCGCAATGATAAACAAGGGTGTCGAGCAATAGATAAAATTTGCTCGAAATGTGGCACACGAGGCCACTTCGCCGTCGTGTGTCAGAAATCTGTGAGGCCCCCGCGCAGTGAAACACCGAAACCTATTTCGAAGCAACAATCATCCAGCACAAAGAAAGACGGCAAAAAGGTCTATCAGCTCTTGGCAGGTGTGTATACCAACCGTATGACAGTTCGCCCAGCTCCAAAAGTGACAGTTAAGGCCACGCATCCAGCAGGAATTGATATGGTTACCTGGACACCTGATTCTGGGGCCGAAACAACTGTTATTGGACTGGATACGGCAGAATCGCTGGGTATCTCGCCATCCACCTTGGTTCCCAGTGATGATGGAATTTATGCTGCTGGTCAACATCGACTCACCTGTGTGGGAACGTTCCAATCACGTCTAGAACTGGGCAGTAAGCAGACAGAGACAGTGGAGTCTGTGGTGAAGGAGGTGAATGGTGCCTTACTCAGCTGGTACGATTCCGTCGCTCTCGGGATTCTACCTGAGAATTACCCGGCCCAAGTTCGACCCATCGAAGCAGTACAACGGAGCAGTTGCGAGCAGATCACCGCCAAACAGCGAAAACACTCATCAAGCAAGTTACCCAGCTGGCCTTACACTCATGATCCAACACCAGCTCAGCGGCAAGGACATGCAACTGCGATTATGGAGGCTTTTCCAAGGGTCTTCGGTGCGTCATCAACTCTACGGGAAATGGATGGGGGTCCTATGAAGATTCAATTAACCGCAGACGCTCGTCCGTTTGCAGTGACAGCACCACGCTTGATTCCCTACTCTTGGCGTGAGGAAATTAAGCAGCAGCTGGACGATCTACAAGCCAAGGACATCATCAAGAAAGTGGACTACCCAACAGCCTGGTGACACCCGATCGTCCGGTTCCTAAGAAGCCATCGGGGGTGAGATTGTGTGTGGACCTCACACGCCTGAATAAGTACGTCCAACGACCAGAGTATCCTGTTCGCTCACCTCACGACTCTGTCTCCTCTATAGGTTCCGGAGCGGCGTGGTTTACAACCTTCGACGCACAGATGGGTTACTTCCAAATAAAGATCGCAGAAGAGGACCAAGATCTGACTTGTTTTATAACGCCCTGGGGACGCTAAAAGTTCACACGTGTCGCCATGGGGCTTGTTTCGTTCGGGGTTGAATACAACCGCAGGGGTGGCAAGGCTCTAGGAGACATCCCTCAGACAATCAAGATCGTTGATGACATTCTAGCCTACGATTCAAACTACTAGGACCATCTCGCTCATGTTATCCGTATCTTGCAACATTGTGACCAGCACAGCATAACTTTGAACAAGGAAAAGTTCAGGTTTGGTGAGAAAAGGGTCAATTATTGTGGTTATTCCATCTCCTCTTCCGGATATACAAGTGACACGTGGAAAACCAAGGCGATTGCAGATTTTCCAAGACCGTAAAACATCACCGATCTGCGATCGTTTATGGGTCTCACCAACCAGTTAGAAGGCTTCTCACCAGCGATAGCAGATGCTGCCCAACCTCTGAGAGATCTCCTACGGCCCAAGAATGAATGGTGCTGGTCGCCAAACCACGAAGAAGCATTCACAAGGGCCAAGAAATGTCTAGTCTCACCAACTGTTCTTGCTTTCTTCGACCCAACTTTATCGACGAAGCTCAAAACAGTAGACACCTGCCGAAACGATAGTTACTCCCAGTGAGGTCTAAAGCACTGGAACAGGGGGTGCTGTGAACTTATCATCAAAACCAGTTGTGACCTCACTGAACGTTTTCCTTTGTGTCTCATAACACAAGGGGGTAGTCACAGCCTGCCCTCTACAGACAACCTCTTCCTCCACACAAAACTACATGCACCGAATTACACACACATCCTTCACTCAAAATTATTACCAAATATGGCGACTCTTACACTAGCCTCGGAGTCCCCCCCTGGGGAGGGGACCATAAATGTCCCCAGGTTGGACTGCTCTTCCGGTATCGACCCTAAGTGTCTTGACACCCCTCCTCACATTTTTCTCCATCAATTTCTGCAACATTCGCGGATCTAATTTTCAATCTGTAGAACACCACCTCTCCTCCACTAAACCTCATCTTCTTTTCCTCACTGAAACACAGGTGGCTGAGGCAACTGACAGTAACCCTTTTTCTGTTCCCTCCTACTTCCTCTATCCTCATTTTCGTTCTAAAGCTGGATGTTGCGTCGTGCCCACGCTCTTGAATCTTCGGAGTTTTCTACCACCTGGCTTCGACTTCAAAGTCACTCTCTAACTAAATTTTTCTGTGCTGTATATCTCTCACCTAACTCCTCTGACTATAGAAAATTATTTGACTACCTAACTTCCAAAGTGGAGCACATTCTGACTCTCTTTCCTTTTGCGGAGATCTCCATTCTTGGAGACTTCAATGTTCACCACCAGCTTTGGCTTTCCTCTCCTTTCACTGACCATCCTGGTGAACTTGCCTATAACTTTGCTATCCTACATGACCTAGAGCAACTCGTGCAACACCCTACTCGTATTCCTGATCGTCTTGGAGATACGCCCAACATTCTTGACCTTTTCCTAACCTCTAATCCTTCTGCTTATGCTGTCACACTTTCTTCTCCGTTGGGTTCCTCCGATCACAATCTCATATCTGTATCTCGTCCTATCTCTCCAATTCCTCCTCAGGATCCTCCAAAGCGGAGGTGCCTTTGGCATTTTGCCTCTGCTAGTTGGGGAGACCTGAGGAGGTATTATGCTGATTTTCCTTGGAATGATTACTGCTTCCGTGACAGAGACCCGTCTCTGTGTGCTGAGCGCATAACAGAGGTGATAGTGTCTGGCATGGAGGCTTACATTCCTCATTCTTTTTCTCGACCTAAACCTTCCAAACCCTGGTTTAACACAGCTTGCTCTCGTGCTATCCATGATAGAGAGGTGGCCCACAAAAGGTACTTGAGCCTTCCATCATCTGAGTCTCACGCGCTTTATATTTCTGCCCGAAATCATGCCAAGTCTGTTCTTCAACTTGCCAAAAACTCCTTCATTCACAGAACGTGTCAAAATCTTTCCAGATATAACTCACCTCGAGACTTCTGGCATCTAGCCAAAAACATCTCTAACAACTTTACTTCTTCATCTTTCCCTCCTTTAGTTCAACCGGATGGCACCACTGCCATCTCATCTATCTCTAAAGCTGAACTCTTCGCTCAAACCTTTGCTAATAACTCTACCTTGGACGATTCCGGGCTTGTTCCTCCTTCTCCTCCCCCCTCTGACTACTTCATGCTACCTATTAAAATCCTTTGTAATGATGTTTTCCATGCCCTCGCTGGCCTAAACCCCGGGAAGGCTTATGGACCTGATGGGGTCCCTCCTATTGTTCTCCGAAACTGTGCCTCCGTGCTTGCACCTTGCCTAGTCAAACTCTTTCAACTCTGTCTATCTACATCTACCTTTCATTCTTGCTGGAAGTTTGCCTACATTCAGCCTGTTACTAAAAAGGGGGACGGTTCTAATCCTTCAAAATACCGTCCTATTGCTTTAATCTCCTGCTTATCTAAAGTTTTTGAATCTATTCCCAACAAGAAGATTCTTAAACACCTATCACTTCACAATCTTCTATGTGACCGCCAGTATGGCTTCCGCCAAGGCCGCTCTACTGGTGATCTTCTGGCTTTCCTTACTGAGTCTTGGTCCTCCTCTTTTATAGATTTTGGTGAAACTTTTGCTGTAGCCCTAGACATATCGAAAGCTTTTGATAGAGTCTGGCACAAAGCTTTAATTTCCAAACTACCCTCCTTTGGCTTCTATCCTTCTCTCTGCAACTTCATCTCAAGTTTCCTTTCTGATCGTTCTATTGCTGCTGTGGTAGACGGTCACTGTTCTTCCCCTAAATCTATTAACAGTGGTGTTCCTCAAGGATCTGTCCTATCACCCACTCTCTTTCTATTATTCATCAATGATCTTCTAAACCAAACTTCTTGCCTTATCCACTCCTATGCTGATGATACCACCTTGCACTTTTCCACGTCTTTCCATAGACGACCAACCCTTCAGGAAGTACACAGCTCACGCAGGGAAGCCTCAGAACGCCTAACTTCTGATCTTTCGAAAATTTCTGATTGGGGCAAAGCAAACCATGTGTTGTTCAATGGCTCAAAAACTCAATTCCTCCACCTATCAACTCGACACAACCTTCCAAATAACTATCCCCTCTTCTTCAATGACACTCAACTGTCCCCTTCTCCTACACTAAACATTCTTGGTCTATCCTTTACTAGTAATCTAAACTGGAAACTTCACATCTCCTCTCTAGGTAAAACAGCTTCTATGAAGTTAGGGGTTCTGAGCCGTCTCCGCCAGTTTTACTCACCTCCCCAACTGCTAACTCTATACAGGGGACTCATGCTTCACATGTTTGGGGAGGCTCCACTCATACAGCTCTTTTGAACAGGGTGGAATCAAAAGCTTTTTGTCTTATCAACTCCTCTCCTCTGAGTGACTGTCTTCAGCCTCTTTCTCATCGCCGCAATGTTGCCTCTCTTGCTCTCTTTTACCGCTATTTTCATGCTAACTGCTCTTCAGATCTCGCTAACTGCGTGCCTCCCCTGCTCCCGCGGCCTCGCTGCACAAGAATTGCTTCTTCCTCTCACCCCTATTCTGTCCACCTCTCTAATGCAAGAGTTAACCAGTATTCTCAGTCTTTCATCCCTTTCTCTGGTAAACTCTGGAACTCTCTTCCTTCCTCTGTATTTCCACCTGCCTATGACTTGAACTGTTTCAAGAGAGAGGTATCAAGACACTTATCCCATTCTTCTTTTGGCTACTGAATATGGCCTTTACAGGGACCGGCACTAGAGTGGGCTATTTTGTTTTATTTTTGTTGCCCTTGGCCGCCTCCCTTCTACATAAAAAAAAAAAAAAAAAAAAAAACGGATGCGTCACGACTGCACTGGCTCGGGTTCGTTCTACTTCAGAAACATGAAGACTGGAAGCTGGTACAGTGCGGATCCCGTTTCCTTACGGATACTGAGTCAAGATACGCCGTCATCGAGATCGAGATGGGTGCTGTCCTGTTGGCTGTGAAAAAATGTTGAACTTACCTCACCGGTCTGCCACATTTTGACCTAGTGGTCGACCACCACCCATTGGTTCCTATCTTAAACTCAAAGCTACTTGGGGAGATAGAAAATCCTCGCCTACAACGCATGCGAGAAAAACTGTGCCTCTATTCCTTCACAGCGTATTGGGAAAAGGGGTAAAAAAAACTACGCTCCCGATGCACGGGCGCCACTTCCCGATCCAGCCAGCCATGTTGGTGAACCCGACGGTGATGACTCTGATCCTCTCCACCTCGCTGTTGTCTCCTCACTCCATGTAGTTTGTGAAGATGGGATTCGCTTGGCTCCTCTCCAGGATCGAACATTGGAGATGGTGCGCGCTGCTGTGCAAGGGGATGCTGAATATGCCGCCTTAAAAGACGTCATACGAGCCGGCTTTCCTGAACATCATCATGACCTCGAGCCTCTCCTGCGTGCATATTGGCCGTGCCGAAATATGCTCGCTGTGGATGATGGCCTCATCGTTTACGGTCCACGCTTGCTGATTTCCCAGAGTCTGCGGCGAGAGACACTCGAGAGACTGCACGATGGACATCAGGGGATTCACCGCACAAAACGTCGTGCCAGGCTAACTACCTATTGGCCGGGAATCGATCGTGACATCGCCAACATGGTGCCCCGATGCACCCAGTGCCGACCCATTCTCCCGAGCCAGCAGAACGAACCACTCTGGCAGGACGACGACCAGCCCAGTCGTGTTTTCGAGTCAGTGTCAGCCGACTACTTCCAGGTCGCCGGTCGCACTTACCTGGTGTACGTCGACCGCATGTCTGGATGGCCGTACGTGTCTGCTTGTCCTCGACCGGCATCGGCTGATCATCTCGTGCGTGCCAGTCCAGATGGAAGGTCACCAGCACAGATCCTGTTTGGCAATCCCATAAGATCTGCTCTTCCTGTGCACCACCGCTCATTCGCTCCCGAATGGCAACGCGCTGCGGATGAGTATGACCTGAAAGCTGAACACCTGCGACATCAGGTAAAACAGAGGCACGACGCTACTCCATGACAGCTCCCTCGCCTTCACCTTGGGTGTTCTGTCAACGTGCAAGATGCTGCAAGTGGCCTTTGGGACAGAGTGGGCACAATCGTAGGTATAGGATGCCGGCGCGACTATCTTATCAAGATGGGCAGCGGCTGCACCCTATGGAGAAACTGAAGATTCCTTCGCCCCCATCTTCCAATGGTGTTTGGGCATGTACCACCTGCCACGCCACCAGTGGGCCCGGTGGAAACGAGACCACAGACCTCACAACTACATCCACAGGACGCACAGCTGCCTCCTCGTCGTAATGGTCGCCAGAGGAGTGCACCGCAGCGCCTGGCAGTACGATGGGGCACTAACTCTTATGATTAGATAATATTGTACATTTCTGTGTTAATCTATTTATCATAAAAGCCATATGTATCTCTCGCGTCAGCTACAATGTCTTGGAGGAGGTGTGTGGTTACAGCCTAACTATGTACTTGTTTGTGTTTTTATTGGGATGAATGAGGGAGTGAATGAATAGGTACAACTAAACAGGAACGTGTGCCAAAGCAGCGAAGCAGCGATCTATCGACCCTTTCCGAAGGTGACAAGCCACCCTCTGTGTTGGAGGAAGGCAGTTCAGGGCTGGGATCGCTACCGACAACAACACCTGCCTCCTTCACTCCTGCTCGCCCTGCCCTCGCCACCATTCCCTCATACTTCGTTGTATCGCCATTGTTACTCTGCACCTGTATAGTTAATACAAATGCACTTCAACTATACCTCGTGTTTTACTTAGCCTGATGAGCAATACACCGAACAACACTACAACACCGCCCTCCAGCTTGAAACACGTCAACTTGTAAACACACCTTGCTGCTGGTCTTGGATTAGGGACAGTCTCCTGAATTTTAAGTGGCAAGATTTGCCTCACTTTGATATTCGTCAAAATAGAGACTAATACCTACACTCTGAACGAGTACTTTTCTAGCTGAATAGTGCACACTGATTATGCTAAACGGGTGAACAACACAATATTAGTTTAATCTTATTCATAATCGTAAGAACAATGTGAAATGGAATTGCCAGATGTTAAACATTCTGGGCCTGGTGTTTCAAGATACATCACGGTAAACGATCTACAGTTTACTGCTAAAATGCTATTATATTACTTCACTTGTACATAATGATACGATGCCACACAGCTCCTGGTTAAGTACAGAAAAATCGCGATAGTTAATTTCTTGCTTGGCTCAGCTATTTCTTCACCGGCCAGTGACATCTGGTGGCCGCCGGTTTCATAAATAGCCCATTGGCGAAATTGAGGAAAATGTTCATGCCATCAGTGGACACTAGAGGGCAGCAGCAGTCTAGAGTAGTGAAGGGGAGGGGGATTCCTGGGCCTGGCCAGCTATTGACGCCACACAACGGCAACGTTCCATCATCGCATTCAAAATGTCCGCACGTATAACAACAAGGAACAGTTCTTGCTGCTTTTGTGGCGAAAATTGAGCAACTTGTCCACGGATGCGCCTTCATCTGTTCCCTAGAGATCCTAGAAGGTATGTAGTGATAGATAATGATAAGATAAGTCAATAAATATGACACATTTAAATAAAAAGCCATTCTATATATCGGAGTATCTGCCTCACTGAGGAAACGTTAGATAAATATCGTTAAAACATTTACAAATCTAGCCTAACCTTATCCAGATTGCTCTAAATGTTGTGACATAGGGACTGGTTTTATTGTTGAGTTGAATTTTATTGGCGCTGACACACATTTCACTTATAGATGAATGCAGTGGCTCCAACGCAAGCTGACTGGAAACACCACCACGCTGTTGTTACTATGGGCGAGGCGACACGTGGCGCAGCGAGCCTCCCTCCCTTCCTCGCTGCCTGCCTCCCTCGCGTCTAGCACATGGCGGCAGTAGCAACAACACACTGCGGGCCCCATTCTGCCTCAGGCAGGCGACGAGGCAGCACGCGGCAGGAGCTGCAGGACCACTGCGCCGTATATACGCGCGCCCGACACACACTTAGTTGTGCAGGCTCTTCAATAGTGTGTGTGCTCTATCAATAATTTATCAATAATTTTGTTATGTGAATGCAATAATTATTCTTGCCACAACATTGCAAGTATGAAATTCAATGCTTAGGAGGCATAAAATTCGGTTTATAGTTTCAGAATTAATCTAGTCATCATGGCTATTGACTTTATGTAACCGATATTACACAATAAAATATATTAATCTATATGTATATGTATCAATGTACCTATGAATGAGTGAATATACGACTAATATAAGAAAAGGAGGGCGAAAAATTAAGCAAAACAATATAGCCATCCCTTGTGAAACAGAGAAAATGGGTTCCATTCTCTATCTTTAGCTTCAGTCAGTGGCCACTGTGGCGCCATGATCTTTCCTCCAAGGTATAATTCACGTCTTGGTATCCTTCTTAGAATCCTTGGAGTGGTCCGTGTGTCTGGGTGCACGCTACTGTCACATGCGTGGATTCCTAGGAGGAAGCAGTTGCATTACTTCTGCTCCTGCGACGCCGCCGTCGTCGTCGTAAAAGACAGAGAACATTGTGGATGCACCCAATAACTTCATCATGGCTGAGTCATACACAAATGGGTGACTTGAGAGGTGACAAAGCAAAATGTTTAAACTACTTTAGGATGTCTCCAGAAACTTTCGATGAGGTCCTTACCTTACTTGCTTACCTACTACATCCAGATGGATGCCCTTTCATGACGCAACCCTCCCCATTTATCCGGGCTTGGGACCGGCACTGAGTTGCACTGGCTTGTGCCTCCAGTGGCTGGGTGTGTGTGTGTGTGTGTGTGTGTCACACACTACACACCGGGACGGCGAGGCCACAACCCCTCGAGTTACATCCCGTACTTACTTGCTGCTAGGTGAACAGGGGCTAGATACACATTAAGAGGCTCGCCCATTTGCCTCGCCGCGCCCGGGAATCGAACCCGGGGACCCTCTCGGTTGTGAGCCGAGCGTGCTACCACTACACTACGCGGTGTGCAGAGGGAGTTAGTCTCCAGTAAGATTACAAAGTTGGAATCTTCCTCATCTGTAAATTATGGCATGACATTAGCTAGACTAGCTATAGAGGAGGCTGTTAGTTAGAGAAAGGTTTCGCCTTGTACGGATGGCCTCTTTAGGCAAGGGCTAAAAGGAAAACTCTGATATAAAACCATAACCTAACAAGTGTCTATTCACACAAAAGCTAGAAGGAAGACTGATTTAAAACACCAAATGAGCGGTTGGTGTTTTTCTACCCCTGAAACAGATATTAGATTTAAATAGTCAAATAGGTACATCCAACTTGAAACATCAATGATCTGAACAAACAACAGCATTCTGTATATTTCTTTCTGCAGTGAAAAAAAGCTCCCTTTAACAAAAAGCGCACAAGAAATGAATAGCATAATTTTCTTCCTCACACACTATATTGGTGCCTTTCCTCAGGGTACCCCCTTGTTTGGGTGATATAACCTTGGTACTTATGTGCAACTGATCCCCATAGAGGGAAAGCCAATTATTATCTCCTCTCACTGGCCCCAGAAGACTAAGAGAGACATGTTAGATTTACAATTAAACAAATAAGTATCTATCTATCTATCTATCTATCTATCTATCTATCTATATATATATATATATATATATATATATATATATATATATATGCACACACACACAAAAAAAAAAAAAAAAAAAAAACTACATGCATCTAGTTACACACACATCCTTCAATCGAAATTTTAATTAAATATGGTGACTTCTACACCAGCCTCGGAGTGCCTGACACGGAAGCAGTAATCATTCCTCCCCTTCTGGGGAGAGGACCATAAATATCCCCAGGTCGGACTGCTCTTGTGGTATCGACCATAAGTGTCTTGACACCCCCCTCACATTTTTCTTTATCAATTTCTGCAACATTCGTGGTCTCGACCTAATTTTCAATCTGTAGAACACCACCTCTCCTCCACTAAACCTCATCTTTTTTTTCTCACTGAAACACAGGTGTCTGAGGCAACTGACAGTAACCCCTTTTCTGTTTCCTCCCTCTCTATCCTCATTTTCGTTCCAAAGCCGGATGTTGCGTCTATGTCCGACTTAGCTTACTTTCGTGCCCAACTCTTGAATCTTCTGAGTTTTCCACCATCTGGCCTCGACTTCAGAGTCACTCTTTAACTAAATTCTTCTGTGCCGTATATCTCTCACCTAACTCCTTTGTCTATAGAAAATTCTTTGATTACCTAACTTCTAAAGTGGAGCACATTTTGACTCTCTTTCCTTTTGCGGAGATCTCCATTCTTGGAGACTTCAATGCTCACCACCAGCTTAGGCTTTTCTGTCCTTTCACTGACCATCCTGGTGAACTTGCCTATAACTTTGCTATCCTACATGACCTAGAGCAACTGGTGCAACACCCTACTTGTATTCCTGACCGTCTTGGAGATACGCCCAACATTCTTGACCTTTTCCTAACCTGTAATCCTTTTCCTCATGCTGTCACACTTTCTTCTCCGTTGGGTTTCTCCGATCACAATCTCATATCTGTATCTTGTCCTATCTCTCCAATCCCTCCTCAGGATCCTCCAAAGCGGAGGTGCCTTTGGCGTTTTGCTTTTGCTAGTTGGGAGACCTGAGGAGGTATTATGCTGATTTTCTTTGGAATAATTGCTGCTTCCGTGTCAGGGGCCCATCTCTGTGTGCTGAGCGCATAACAAAAGTGATGGTGTCTGGCATGGAGGCGTGCATTTCTCATTCTTTATCTTGACCTAAACTTTCCAAACCCTGATTTAACACAGCCTGCTCTCGTGCTATCCATGATAGAGAGGTGACCCACAAAAGGTACTTGAGCCTTCCATCACCTGAGTCTCATGTGCTTTACACTTCTGGCCGGAATCAAGCCAAGTCTATTCTTCAACTTGCCAAAAATTCCTTCATTCATAGTGTTAGGGCCACTGTAGATATTATTTTACTTTGCCATGGAAAGGTTATGTTTTCTTTACATGACTACAGCTTCCCATTCTCTGAGGCTCTGATTTAATACATATAGTTACGTAGCTCATACATTTGAATGCTCTAGGCCAGGGTTTCTCAACCTTTCAAACCTTGTGGACCCCTTTCTTCCACTTATACATTCAGGGGACCCCTTGGTAAGGGATTATATATATATATATATATATATATATATATATATATATATATATATATATATATATATATATATATATATATATATATAAGAATAAAAGGTTTTCTTTTTGTAGGAAGGTGTTTATTTCTCCTTTGGTTTCATTGTACAAACATTGCAGAAATAAAAGAAAAATGGTGCATATTTGCGAAATGGAATTTAAAGTAAACTTCACTCCTGAGAAAACAAAATAATTAGGCTTTCAAAATGGTACACCAGATACTTAGTTACTCAAATTAAGCTACAAATTACATGGTTATATAAAAAGATTCCCACATTAAATTTTGTTTATGATTAATTAATGTTTTCTATTTGCAAATTAAGTTTATGTTTCCCTTAATGTGATACTTGCTGCTGGCTGCTAGCAATAATGTTATCAATGCGTGGGTGTATTTTTGATAAGCTGACACGCATGTCATCTTCGATCCTAAGTCTTGATCTATATTTAGTTTTCATTGCCGTCATGGCTGAAAAACTTGCCTCACATAGGTATGTGGTTGTGAAAGGTAACAAGACTTTCATAGCTGCTGCATGAGATATGGGGAACTCATGAACACATTGAGCCCAGAAACTTTCTAGTGGCACTGCACTGAATCGAGTCTTCATGGTACCATCAGATGATAGGTCAATGAGTTCCTCTAATAATTTTGACTGTGAGGATTCTGGGAGCTTCATCTCAATATTCTCACTGAATGGGTTTTCTATCCACTGGTAGGAAGCAGCCTGGTCCTCAGTTAGTTCAGGGAAATAACTGTTGAAAACTTACAATCAATTAGGACAGCCAGTCACACGATGTGTTCACTCTGCAGCAGACGTCAGGAGAATGAATACGTTACCGCGTTCAAGTTGAGCTCTGGGCTGCGCGCTGTGTAGCTATTGCATCACGTTATACCACGCCGGAAGCAATGTTGCCAACAAACATAATTTCCTTAAGTTTTGTTTGAACATTTAGTGATAGAAACATTATAATATATTATACATATCCTTGCTACATTCTGAGAGACGGAACTAGCCAGGTAAAAAATAGGAAAAACGTTCATCTCGATTAAGATACAATGTGTAATCACTATAAAAAATGAACTGAGACATGACAAGATTAATTGTAATATATTGAATTCCCTGTCCTGCGGACCCCTTGATAGGCTTCTGCGGACCCCTAGGGGTCCGCGGACCCCTGGTTGAGAAACACTGCTCTAGGCTATATTAAGTGTTATTATTGCTTTGGTTATTATTGTGTTTATCATTTTGTGTTCGGTTGCTGAAATCAAAGTGTATTAAGAGTTTGTTTATGTTTTACGTGGAAAGTCTTCCCGCGAAAAACAACGACTAGCCATGTTGTAGAGCCAGTGGTCGGGTGTTGGATTTTGATTATGTGTTATTTTTTTGGATGAATTATTTTGGCTGAAGTATTTTGGATGAATTATTAAACCCTGATTATCTGGATGGACCTGAGGTATTGTACTATAATGTTATGAAGTACCATGTAGCTGTGTGAGCTAGGGAAGTTGTGTTATATAGTGGTATTGGAAGTGAGTGGTGACAGCTCTTGGTGAAATTAGGAGGATTATTTTCTTTGGTAAAATGTGATGTATGAACCTCAGTGGACTTGGGTGCAGTGCTATTTGTTGCATTGTGGGGTCAGTTTTGGGTGCAGTGCTATTTGTTGCATTGTGGGGTCAGTTTTGGGTGCAGTGCTATTTGTTGCATTGTGGGGTCAGTTTTGGGTGCAGTGCTATTTGTTGCATTGTGGGGTCAGTTTTGGGTGCAGTGATATTTGTTGCATTGTGGGGTCAGTTTTGAGAGTAGAGTTTGTCTCATGATTTTTGTGGGAGCAACTGGTGATTTTTGGGTGATTGGGAAGTGGAGTTGTGATTCTGGATCTTGAGAGATTGTGGAGTGATGGAGTTGTGATGCACCATCGTAATTTCTTAATACAAGTTTAGTTAATGAAGGAGGTGTTTTCTGTCATAATACCTAGAAACTCAGGAGCTATGAGTGGTGTTAATCAGTGCGGCCCGAGATACATCCCTTGTGGCGTTGTAGTGATGTACGCTTGAGTGATCCTCTAGATTAACATTTTCTTTGATCATTTTGTTATGTACTACTTTCCATGATAAACTAAACAAATTGTATTTTTATGTGACAACAAGTAATTAAATACCATTTTAATTCCATTGCTTTTGATGTAATTAGATATTTCTGATTGATAAAAATGTTATAATTATTGCATAAGAACATTTTATATTGTTGATGTGTTCAACTGTAAACATATAGTACCTCAATAAAATTTTGTACTTTCAGGAAGCTATACTGGTTGTGTTTCTAAACCAGATTTGTATGCATGATGAGCACTTTACACGGCAGTGTAGCCACTATAAATTGGTGACTCCGGAGCTCTTGCATACTCAAAGTTGGCTTACACAGGCACTGACTTAAACAGAGTGCTTTCTCCTGAGACGGCCTGCGGTGGTATCCAGACCACCGTATTCGCTCGATCACTCCTCCGCAATACGTCGCACCTCCAATGTAGCTTGGGGATTGTGCGACTGAGTAGGAGGTTGGGAGAACACTTACACCGTAAATGTGGCTGCCATCTTCCGCTTCCTTCCCCTCTGCGCCTTCAGCGTGACTGCCATACCTCCAAAGTGACGTCTGCAGCGTCACTAAATATTCGTAGATTCCCTCTTCCTGCCTTGCGGCGTTAAAGTGACCCACCACGTGTAGATTCCCTTCACAACCATGTCCAACGACGACTCTAGTAACTCTACACCCCTCACTAACGCTGCTGTTGTGGCATTCAGAGGTCCAGTATTCTGCAGAGAAGATCCTTCAATGTGCTTCTCCATCCTCGACTGCAGCTTCAAGGCTTCTAGCATAACCAGGAGCCTCACCAAATTCAATCATGCAGTCGCCTTAATACCTCCAGAAGTCTTCTCTCAAGTCTCTGACGTTATATCTGATGCCATAAACTCTACAACACCATATGAAGACTTGAAGACTGCAGTCCTCAGAAGCCTCCAGACTTCAGCTTCTGCTAGACTCCAGGAGCTTCTTTCCAGTGAAGAACTCGGAAATGAGAAACCCACCTACATCGCATGAAGAAGCTCTTGGGCGATAAATACAGCACATTTGATCAGGATATTTTCAAGCAAATGTATTACCAGCGTCTACCCACTACTATTCAGAGCAACCTCTTTAGCGTGAAGAACAAGCTGGACATTGACGAGCCTGCCAAACTTGCTGACGAATTCATGACATCGATTCCTGCCACACCTGTAAACGCTGTCAAAACACAAGACAATGACCAACTTGCATCACTTGTCTCTAACCTCACCCTGAAAGTCAACGCCATGAGACAAGAACTCTATGACCTTCGTTCCTCCTCACGACCACGCTCCAGCTCCCGCGACCGCTACCATTATCGCCGACGCCAATCTCAATCTCCTCACAAGCAAACAATCTCGAAGAATGACAAACATTGTTACTATCACCAACGCTTCGGCAACAAGGCTTACAAGTGCCAGCAGCCCTGCAGTTTCGTTGCTTCTAGTGACAACACATCACTGGCTTTAAACTACACGGGCGAACACTAGCGACGCATAGTATTCGCCACACCAGTGCACTGCTCCACATCAAGGACCCACTCACCAACCTCACCTTTTTAGTGGATACAGGAGCAGAAGTTAGCGTCCTTCCTGCAACAGCTAACCAGAAGTTTCTTCCTCAAGTTACAACTCTCTACGCTGCCAACGGCTCCGCCATACCAGTGTACAAACGCAAAACTTTGCAACTCAATCTGGGACTCCACCGCTCCTTCCAATGCACCTTCTATGTTGCTGTAGTCTCCCAAGCAATCTTAGGGGCTGATTTCCTGCAACGAGACAACCTCCTCGTGGACGTCAAAAATGGCCGCCTACTTGACTCCCTTACTCACATCACAGTGCCTGCCGACCCAGTCTACAAAGAGAGCACCAAGATCTCCGCTGTGTGTAGTGCAAATGCATATTCATCACTTCTGAAGTCGTTTCCAGCGCTATTTCAACCTTACTCAGCTGCAGCACCTGTAAAGCACCATGTCCAACACTTTATTGAGACGACCGGCCAGCCAGTCCACACCAAACCCCGTCGTCTTGCACCTCACCGTCTTCGAGTTGCGAAGGCTGAGTTCCAAAACCTCATGGATCAAGGCATCATTGGCCCAAGTGCCAGCAATTGGTCGTCTGCTCTGCACATCGTTGACAAAAAGAATGGAGATATCAGGCCATGCGGCGATTACCGAGCACTTAATTCCCGGACTGTGATGGATCGGTATCCAATACCCAACGTTCAAGAATTTTCAAGTCAGCTTGATGGCTGCAAGATATTCTCCACGATTGACCTCGTTAAGGCGTTTTACCAGATTCCTGTCAACCCAGAGGATATCCCGAAAACAGCCATTGTTACTCCCTTTGGACTGTTTGAATACGTCAGGATGCCGTTTGGATTACGAAATGCTGCCCAGACCTTCCAGCGTTTCATCGACGAAGTCACTAGAGGCCTGGACTTCTGCTTCAGTTATATCGACGACCTCCTTATTGCCAGCCCTGATGAAGAGACCCATCGCCAGCACCTTCACCAAACCTTTGCTCGACTCAGCGACTACGGTATTCAAGTCAACGCAGCCAAGAGTGTTTTCGGCGCACCTTCAGTGACCTTTTTAGGCCATACAGTCTCTTCCACCGGCATTACTCCACTCCAATCTAAGTGCGAGTGTATGGATATGGATATGGACACGGAAGACATGGTGTGGTTAGAATTGTCATTATGCGCAGGTGTTAAACTGGGAGGAGTGTACATTCCGCCAAGCGATTCGCAGTACTTTGACATGTCTCAGTTTAGTTTTCTATGTGCAAAGTGTATTAAAAGTGAAAAGGTAGTGCTAATGGGCGACCTTAATGCAAGAGTTGGAAACCCTTATATCACAGGTCATGACGGTAGTGTGAAAGAGTATGGTGATGTAAAGGACGATGCAGTGAACGCTCACTGCCGTTTGCTGATCAAACTGAGTAATAACTGTGACATGGCGGTGGTGAATCACCTGGAGAATCTGAACACAAAATTCGGTGGAAACCTCTCATTTAAGAAAAGAAACGTATGGATTTCTGAAATTGATCTGTGTGTGGCAAAAAATATTTGTGTCCCTTATGTGAAATCCTTAAAAGTTAATCAATCCATATGGGGTTCGGATCACGCACCCTTGTGTACAGTACTTGATACAAGTGGATTGAGTCAAATGACCCCAGAGATACTACTGGAACGTTCCGGTAGACTTGGTGAGCAATACAGCCCCGCTGAGTATAAAAAGTTGATTAGAACATGCAAGTACGAGTCTATCGATCTAGAAAAGTTTACGGAGTTGCTAGAAAATACAATGACCCCCGATTTGAGTTTAGTGACTCTCGAGGAGATTGATACAATGTTATCGGCAGGTTTCGAGTCAATAAATCGTGTGGTGAGACAGTGCTCGAAGCGGAGTCGAGACCCCACTGAGATTAACGAAAACTTTTCTCGGTGGCAGAAACTCTTAGAATCAAAGGATCCGAAACAGATATGGTCAGCAGTGAATTGGAAGGGAAATCTTGACGAGAAGTGTTGAAAAATCTCGACCAGACGACGAACAGTTCCGACAACATTTCGAGAACTTGTTAGACCCAAGCCACCTGAGAAATGTAGACGAGAGATTGATTTGTAAATTTATTACGCCCATGGGCGACAAACCAACAGAATTTACAAAAGCGTAGGAATGACTATCACAAAAATCAAAATAAGACAGTGCAAACGAGAAATAAGGGAACATAGGTACATATACAAAGAACAAAAACGTGTGTGTGTGTGTGTGTGTGTGTGTGTGTGTGTGTGTGTGTGTGCGTGTGTGTGTGTGTGTGTGTGTGTGTGTGTGTGTGTGTAGACGAGAGTGTTGACCTTGAATGTGCCCCATATATCCCAGTCCTAGATGATCCAGAGGAACTTACTACTGTAATCTCTACTATGAAAAAGAACAAAAGCTATATAGGCATATGTCCAGGTCTAATAAGTGCATTTCCATACAACTGTTGTATTTATCTCCTCAATGTGTTGAACTTTGTATTCATTGGCATGTGTTACCCATTTTCTTGGCGTTTCAATAAATTGTTTGTTCTATTTAAGCACGGTGATAGGTTGAATTGTAATAATTATAGGGGTATCAGTGTTATCGATACTGTAGCCAAGATATATGACTTGTTATTGATGAACCGTTTGTCTTTATGGATGAATATCGATAAATGCCAGGCAGGTGGTCTACGCGGGCGCGGTTGTATTGAGCAGATTATGAGTTTAAGGCTTCTGTGTGACTACGCGGTGTATAAGAAAACCAAGCTTTATGTGCTTTTTATAGATTTTAGTAAAGCCTACGATAAGGTACCACGCAATAAACTTACTAAAGTATTAAACAAACTAGGTTGCGGTAAAGTAATGCTCAAAGCTATCCGTGCCATGCATGAGTGCACAAAAAATGTGTTGTGTTCTGCTATCGTGACCGCATCTGTTGGCGTAAGGCAGGGAGCACCGTCAAGTTGTCTTCTTTTTCTTATTTACATAGATCAAATGGTGAAGATGCTGAATGACGAGATTGGTACTGATGGCTTCTTAGGAACTCTGCACGCTCTATTGTTAATGGACGATGCTGTACTTGTTGCTACTTCAAGAGAAAAATGCCTTAAGAAAATGGATGTAGTTATGCGGTATTGTGAGGAGTATGGAATGGTTATAAATGAGAAAAAGACAAAGTTTTTGTGGTTGGTGGGGATGAGGCAGACGCCCTCCCGCTACTAGTTCGTGGTGCTAACATCTCCTACTCAAACAAATACCTATATTTGGGTGCCTGGTTTACAGACGATGGGAAAATAAACACAGTAATGAAGCTCCACGAAACATCAATTGAGGCAACAGTGAACAAGTTCGCAATATTCTGTGCTTCGAACACAGAGATGCCTTTTACTTACAAGCGCCAGGTGTTTGACGCAGCCATTAGCGGATCCTTACTTTACAGCACAAAAACTTGTTTTACTGGCAACCAAAAGAGACTAAAGGCACAGTATGATAGGTCAGTTAGAAGTTTATTACGTGTGAGACACAATACCAGCATATCTCTGTGCCAAGTAGAAGCAGGAATACATCCAGTACAAGACAAACTTATAAAGAGAAGATTTGAGTTTTTAAGAACAAAGCTTCAAACTAGAAATTCGGATGAACCTCTGTATATAATTTACGAACTCTGTCGCCAGGCCAATACACCAGGCTTTAAATTCCTCTCACACGCATTGCAACATTACCAGCAAACTGATCCTCTGAACAAAATGACATCATATGTTAGAGAAAGACAAGACGCAACAAAATTTACAGTTTACAGGTCCTTGCTAAATCCTTCGTTATCTGTACATAACATTTATTCCAGTAGAGAATTCATTCCAGACTACAAACGTCAATCATTTACAAGGATACGAGTCATGTCTCATAATCTCAGAGTAGAAACCGAAAGATGGAGTAGGATACCACCCGACTTAAGGCTTTGCTCCTGCAACCAGAATGTTGTTCAGTCGGAAGAACATGTCTTGTTAGCTTGCCCTATTTCACAAACGTTAAGACAAAGATATATCAGCTTAGATTTCACAAATATGGAAACTTTGATGGAAAGCAAGGATAATGAAAAAGAATTATGCAACTTTATTCATGATGTTCTAGATATATATGCGTGAAAATCTAACGGAGTGTCAAGGAATGCGAGACAGAAATGTGTACCTTTATTCATATATACGAGTATGTTCTATATGTATTGATGATGTCATAATACAATATGATAACGGACAAGAAATATATAATTTTATTTTTGAAGTTTTGGGTATATACGAGTGTGATTAGAAATTTTGGCGGATTGTAATGGTTAACGGAAAATAGATATGCTTTTTATTTAACTGTTATAAATTATGTTTCGTTGACGGTGTCAATGTTAAGATTATTATTTGGACAAAAAAAAAAAAAAAAAAAAAAAACTGTTAATTAGGTTTATTTTGATAATGCTGTAATTTACATTTTTGTCAATAAACTAACTAAACTAACTAACTAAACTTCCCAGCAGTTCCCAAAACCGTCAACCCAACGCCAGCTTAAGGAGTTCCTCGGCATGGTGAGCTATTACAACCGCTTTGTGAAAAAAACTGTTCGCTCCTGCTCCAGCCACTCTACATGATGCTTAAACCTGCCAAACGCGGTCAATCCATCACTCTTCAGTGGACCCCAGCAGCCGACCAAGCTTTCACAGCCGCAAAACAAGCCCTGACTGACACTGCTACACTTGCCTTCCCATCTTCCGACGCTCCCACCTCCATCGCTACGGATGCATCGAACACCGGGGTTGGTGCTGTCCTTCAGCAGTTCACTGATGGAGATGGGCAGCCTATCGCCTTCTTTTCCAAGAAGTTCTCCAGCGCCGAGGCAAAATACAGCGCGTTTGATAGAGAGCTTCTCGCTATCTACAAAGCCATCAAGAGATTCCGGTACTTCATCAAAGGTCGTCAGTTCCACATCTATACAGATCATAATCGGTCTCATGGAACAATTACTGATTTGACACACAAGTCATACCAGTGGTATCCCATGATCCTGCGAAGGCATCTAGTACCAAAGACATCAGTTCGCCTCTTCAGGCCGGTATTCAGTGTCCATGTCTCACAATCATAGAGTAAGACAAGGATCACCAGCAACTTGAAGATCCGAGTCTTTGTCCGTCTGCACAGGTATCGACAACGCCAAATACTCGTGTTGAGCGAATCCATAACACCGTGGGCCAGGCCAGTCCGCCGTGTGACTTCTTGGCTCGACCCACCATCGTTATGTACTACACTACCAAGGTATGTGAAGTTTTTCAAGATCTCAATGTCCTCGCCACACGCATGGACAGACTGTGCTGTTTCATCCAGTACGCCTCCAAACATCTGGACATTGGTCCTGGCCCAAGAAACCTTGAGTGTCAAGGGCTTCACCCCCTCGTACAGTGCCTCTAGACTAGAGCCATTACCAGAGCCTCCAATGACTCAGCGAAGATTCCTGCATCATCAGGAAAAACAAGATCTGTAATCTCGGTGTTGCCGACAGATGCTCCACAATGACTTTGTTCTATAACTCTGCCTAGTACCCAATCCATTCATGTGTTGAAAAGTAATGGAGCAAGCACACAGCCCTGCCTCATATCTGTATTCACAGGGAAGAAGCTGGACACGCCGCATCCACACTTCACAGCACTTACAGTCCCGGAGTACAGGCCAGTTAATAGAACAATAATCCTTGCAGGAATCCCACGGAGACGCAGAAGATCCCAGAGTGTCTCTCGATGCACTGAGTCAAACGCCTTCTTGAGATCGACATGGGCTGCAAGCATTCCCTGTCGAAACTCACGTCGGCGCTCCACCAGTACGTGAAGCGCAAGGATACGGTCAGTTGTTGCCTTACCGGGTGTGAACCCTGACTGTTCAGGTCTCTGATGCTTGAGAAGGTGAGTGCGGATCCGTGTCAGCAGCAGATGGGCAAGCACCTTGCCTGGTAGGCTGAGCAGTATTATTCCATGGTAGTTTTTGCAGTCTTGACGGGGACCTTTCCCCTGTAGTAATACAAACGTACAAGTATGCTTTCAACCCTTTAATAACACTAGTAACAGGTTCAAAAATATGTACCACAACACTGGAGACGGGACGTGCTTAGCAAGCACCCAGGAAGAACGCCAGTAATGGTCCAATGTGTGGTGATACGTAGCAGTTACCCAGCTACCCAGGACGTAGTGAGACGAGGTAACCGGCCAGGGCGTGGTGAGACGAGGTAATAGGCCAGGACGTGGCGAGACTTGGTAACAGGCCAGGACGTGGCGAGACGAGGTAACAGGCCAGGACGTTGTGAGACGAGGCAGCGACTCAAGCCGTAGTAGGGTGCAGTGTGTGTGGCGGTGAGTGTAGCTGCTGGCCTCCTTTGCTGCCTTTTTTTTTGTTTTTCTTTTTTTTTTAATATTTTGGCCATCACCCAATCATGGGTAATAGGCCATTTTTTATTTTGAGTATTTGTTTGTTTATATACAAGCGCATTTCTTTTTTTTTCAATTTATTTGTGTTTTATCGTTTTTTTATTTTTATTTTATTTATATGTTTTTTTCTTTTTATTTATATAATGCCATCAAGAAAAACAACAACAACAACAACAACAACAAAAACAACGACAACAGTCACACTTACACACACGCTTCATTCACAGAGGGTACCTATTCCTACTTCAAAGCTATTGTCAAGGCAGGGAAGGGGGGGGGGGGGGGGGGCAACACACAAACACAGTGACTACGTATTATTACTACGTATTTTTATTAAAAAAGAAAAATAAATAAAAAAAAAAAAAAAAAAACATTTACATCAAATCACGTTGGATAGAATTTATAAGCACTTTCATACATATTTACATATAAATATTGAAGTGAAAATGTACATAGTGCATCATAGAGAATATATACCTACACATAAATCACAACTCTCTGATAAAGTTGGTCTCAGTCAGGTAAATCATCAGTCTATCGACCACATCCGGGTGTTCGTCACCCAGAAGGGTGGTCTGCGTTAGCGAGAGGCCGCGACTCCGGCAATACGCCGCCAAGGGCCGCCTTTCCTCACGATAACGCACTCAGTGAAGCAGGATGTGCTCGACAGAGAGGGTGACATTACATATAGAACATTGTGGTGGGAAAGTATTTGCTATGTAGGGGAGCATGTGGGTGGGGAGGGTGCAGCCCATCCTGAGACGTGCGAGAACTACCTCCTCCCGCCTTGTGGGGCGATTGGAGGAAGCCCACTCGCCTAGGATGGGTTTGATGGTATGTAGGTGGAGGTTGTACCAGTGACTCTGCCACAAGAGTTTTGCCGTTGATTTAACAACTGAGAGACATGACTGCAGATCCCGACGAAGGTTCCACGCTCCCTCGAGCTCTGCGGCAGACCGAGCTATCATTTCAGCCTGTTCATTCCCGCGTATATTGGAATGCCCAGGCACCCAAATCAGTGAGAAGGATTTACGACTTGAATTTAATTTATTAATGATGTTGCCCTGGATTTCATTTGTATCCGTACGGCCGGACTCTATTGCCTAAAGGGCTGACATAGAGTCCGAAAAAATGATAATTGAATGATGAGATGAATTTAAAGCATAATCTATGGCTTTATCAATAGCAAAAATTTCAGCGGAAAAGACCGATGTATGAGTCGGCAGTCGGAAACTGAGGGAACATTCACACGACCACGCACTTGCACCCACACATTCATCCGTCTTGGAGCCGTCAGTATATATGTGTAGGGATGGAGGGAGGCCAGCGATGAGGGCCCGGAAGCGCTGGTGGTGCTCAGCCTCGGCAACAACAGCCTTCTTCCCCCTTATCCATGATGTTATGATTGATGTTTGTTGCTTCTTCTAAGGGGAAAGGGTGGGCAGCACGAGGCGGCCTGTCCGCCTCCTCCAGTCTCACATCCGTTTGTTGGCATAGAGCGTCTGACAGAGACTGGACGGAGGACCACAGTGTGGAGGTGGTGGTGCTGCCAGATGATCATGCTTGCTGTGTTGCCGAGTGGCGCTTTCCGGGCGGTTTTTATCCCATATGATAACAGGAGGGCATTGCGACGGTGTTGCAGCGGTGGTATGTTGGCCTCAACCTCCATTCTCGCCACACGTGTGCAGCACAGGGCTCCAAGACACATTTTCACACATTCATTCTGCAAAACATCCAACGTCCTCAATGTTGGTTCCGACCCAGACCCATACACCGGTGAGCCATAGTCTAAATGAGAACGAATTAAGGACTTGTACACCATTAATAAAGATTTTCTGTTTGCTCCCCATGAAGTACCACGGAGGTATTTGAGGACATTCTATTTTTTTACGGCAACGGATAAGTAATTCATTAATGTGGGTCTTCCAATTGAGTCTGCTGTCAAAATGCAGACCCAAAAATTTGACTGAATTTTGAAATGGTATCGGCTGGCCTTGAAGAGTTAATTGCAAATCAGGTAAGTTACGTCTAGTAAAAACAACACCAATACACTTAGCAACGGAAAACTTAAATCCCCACAAAGAGGCCCAATGCTGAACAGAATCAAGAGCGTCATGAATCCGCCCCACCGAGAAATGAACGTTAGGCGAGGAATGCCATAACGCACATTCGTCAGCGTACAGTGAGTATTTAAGATTTCTGGGGATGGGAGTTGTGTACAGAATATCATTAATCATAATACAAAATAATACAGGAATAAGAACACTACCCTGCGGCACCCCGTTCTCCTGGACGAAAGCGTCCGAAATTACGTTACCAGGAAGCTTGACAGAGAATGTTCTGTCATGTAGGAAATTATAAACAAAAATGGGCAAGTTACCTCTGAAGCCATGAGCGTAGAGTTTCTTGAGGATACCATGTTGCCATGTCATGTCAAAGGCTTTGCGGATGTCTAGGAACACCCCTATCATGAATTCTTTTTTGGCAAATGCCTCTGAAATGCAATGCTCTAGGTGTGTTAGGTGATCCATCGTGCTTCGGTACTTCCGAAACCCCGACTGCTCATCATCTAACAAACCCTTCGCTTCTAAAACAAAAAGCAGCCTTCGCTTTACCATACGTTCCATGACCTTACATAGACAGCTCGTGAGCGCAATAGGGCGAAACGCACTGAGGTCCGTAAGGCGTCCAGTCTTTTTGGGGATTGGGATGGATGGTATGAGCAAAGGCCCATGAATTAGAAAATGTGTGGGTGGTCCATATTTTGTTGTAGAGCAATAATAATTTAGTTATGGAATGGTGGCCGAGATGTTGTAACATAATATATGAAATATTATCTGGACCTGAACTGGAGCGTTTACAGTATTTCAGGGCAAGAAGGAGCTCATCCAACGTAAACTCTGTGTTGCAGTCCGAGTTTACGCTTCCCGTGGCAAAGTTTGGGACTGAGAGTTCTATCTCCTCCTTGCGGTGAAGGAAGGCAGGGGTATAGTAGGCGGAACTGCTAGCGCGATGAAAATGTTGAGCTATTGTATTGGCTATTTCTTTTTTGTCATCTATTACATTATTGTTCATTTCAAGAGTATTTATTGGTGTATAAGGTTTTTTATTATTAAATATATTTACTATCTGCCACACTTTTGAAAGGAGTGTGGTGCGATTTACTGTTGATATGAATTGCCTGAACGAGTCAGTTTTTGCATTACGGATGATTTTCCTTCCCTGAGCCCTTGCCTTTTTATAGGGTATGAAGTTTGCTTGACTGGGCTGCTGGCTGAAATGCCTGTATCGCCTATTACGCTCACGAAGTGCTTGTCGGCAATCCGTTGTCCACCATGAAACTCCATGCTTAGTCTGAACTGTAGAAGTTTTCGGAATAGAAGTAATATGGATCGTGTTGCGTTGCTGACCATTGTGTCAATGTCCTCGCCAGATATATCCACATCGGCAATCCCACGGAAGGTTGTCCAATCTGCTCTCTTAAAGTTGAACTTGGGAGTGCGGGGGTGGGCGGGATGTTGCGTGAGTAAGAGATACTGATGGGTAGATGATCACTTCCGTGGGAGTCGTCGATGACTTCCCAGGAAATGTCAGGGAGTATACCTGGCGATAACATTGACAAATCAATGGCAGACGCGTTACCGATCCGATCATCTACACGAGTCGCACTTCCATCGTTCAGAAGACAGAGGTTTGTCTGCAACATAATGTCAACTATCTGCTCCCCACGTACACTTGACCTCTCACCTCCCCATTGTTGATGATGGGTGTTAAAGTCGCCCAGTACTAGCCTGTTGCCCGGAAGCTGGCTAATCAGTGATGTAATGTCATAAAAAATGGGGGTATTGGGAGGCAAGTAGAGGGAACAGATAGCCAGATACGTGTTGTTGAATCTCACTCTGCAAGCGACAGCTTCCAGAGGTGTATTCAACGTCACTTCTGTTTGTGTTAGTGTTTTGTGTATGTATATGGCAACACCATGCCCCTCATATCTTCTATACGGATGGTAGTGTTTTAGCACTGTACGATCAGGCTGATCCTGCAGTCTCGTCTCCTGTAGACAAATAACAGACGGCCTGTGTATGTTTACCAAAAGTGACAAATATGTATCTTTATTCCGAATACTTCTGCAGTTCCACTGTAACACCTTGAACATTATGGCTCAAGAGTGGAGGTAGCGGCCGTGTTTCTTGGTCCTTTTGTGCTCTGATGAGCTACCGGGGGACCTATCCCGGCCCTTACTAGTGGTGACATCCATTGGGTCATCAATCGTCAACTTCCCGGAGCTCGTCGAGAGGGAGCAAGCGTGAGAACAACTCCTCGAGGGCGCGGGAACTGCGACGACATGAGAAGGGCGAGTGCGTTCAAGTTTTGTTAAATTTAGTTTATCTGACTTGTCAGTCTTTTCACACTTACTGGGAACACTAGATATAGCGGACAGATATGGAGCAGAGGAAGTGATAGCAGTAGAAATTTTAGTTGAAGTGGATGTAGTTTTATCAGGTGAGGAGGCAGAGGTTGAAGAGGAAACTGTGGAGGTAGATGATGCAGGCAACGGATCAGTCTGAATACCAATAGTGCACATCTTGGGAGGAGCCCTCACTGCTGAAGCATAAGAAGCGGACTGCGTCTGCTTCACTCTCATCCTTGCTTCATAGTAAGAAATTCCTTCAGTAGCTTTTACTGTGCATATCTCTTTTTCCAATTTCCAAGCGGGGCAATCGCTCGAGAAAGTGGAATGAGCACCCTCACAGTTACGGCACTTTTGAACAAGAGATGTACATTGGTCTGCAGAATGACCCTCATCTGAGTATCTACCGCAGTAGGCGTGGGAAGACCGACAAGCATTTCCATGATGACCATAAATTTGACAATTGAAGCAATGGAGAGGATTCGGAATGTAGGGACGAACGGAAACCGACTCGTATCCTACATGAACACTATCCGGCATTTTAGCAGCACTGAAAGTTAAAATAACAGATGCTGTACTCCTTCTGGTGCCGTCAACATTCTTAGTTATCTTACGAGCTTCAATTACGTCCTGGTCAGGGATGCAATCAGTAATCTCGGCCTCATCCATATCCCCAAAATTGCGGTGGGAGGCAACTCCCCGACACGAGTTCATAGACACTGGAATGAAAGCCTCGATCTCGATGTCATGAATGAGCCGGAGCTTCAACAATGATTTAACTTGACTTACGTTGAGGGTCAGACTAGTAAGTCACCACTGGCAAGTTTCTTAACATTGACAACGTTACCGATATTACAATCAATAACTTTCTTTATGATAAAAGCATTTACATTTGAGAGGCGGGTGGAAGTCTTCGAATGTAGAGTCACAAAAGTCGCTTTAACCCTGTCCACACTATCGGGCATGCCCGGCGGGCAAACAGTGATACCAGATCACAATAGGCCGTGAGAATGAGGGATGATGACGTCAGAAGCGGGAAAACCACAGTCAGGGATCTGGCAATAAACAGTGCTACCAGATGTAGTGCAGTCCTATTAAGCCCTGTTAACACTATCGAGCATGCCCGACGGGCAGGCACGAAGGTGACGTCAGAAGCGGGGAAACTGCGGGCAAACGACCGGGCAACTGCCTGTGAGTGACCGTGAACGAAACACCAGCAACTGATTCGACTGGTATTATACGAAACACAAAAGATTACTTCTGAACTACGTAGGAATCTGTCATTCACACAAAGTGTTCTGTGCTGTGCATATCAACATGTCTGGCGGTTGTACAAATACCAATAAAGGAACAAACCTTCAGTGGTCAAAGGAACAGACCAAATTGATCATTGATATGTACCGGCAAAAACCTTGCTTATGGAACATTAAAAGTTATGACTATAAGGACAGAACTAAACGTGCAGTAGCACTCACAACAATAACAAGGGAAATGCAAAAGAAGCATGCATCTGTTACCATTGCAGATGTAAAAAAGAAACTAGAAACTTTGCGAAACCAGCACAGGCGTGAAATGCGACAAATTGAAAACTCTCGCAAGTCAGGAGCCGGGACGGACGATGTGTACAGCCCCAAGTTATGGTGCTTTGATGACCTTTCTTTTCTCATTGATGGTGGCACAATGAGGGCGTCTCAGTCGAACATCGATCATGGCAATAACGAGGAAGATGTGGAAGAACGTCATGATCATGAGGTAAGTACACTCTCTCTCTCTCTCTCTCTCTCTCTCTCTCTCTCTCTCTCTCTCTCTCTCTCTCTCTCTCTCTCTCTCTCGTATGATGAAGTCATGGAGATAGTGAATGAAAGGAAATGAATATAAAACGTGATATACACTGTTCTATTTTCATTATGAGAAATTACAATAATAAGTACACTTCATAATTTTGCTGTTTTTACAGAAAGAAAAGTCATTTGTTTCAAATGTGAACATAGTACATGAACATAAAGTTCAGTAAATATTTTATTCAGAGACAATACTCAACATGATATATACCTAGGTATATAGACATTTAGAACAATCAACCCTCTCCACTTATGTACAAGTTTTGCCATGCCACTGCCCCTTCACCATTAAAGTACTCCATAAACTGTTCACGCACACTCTTAGCATTATCCATGTCATTACAACTCCCTCTCTGTGCTCTTGGTAACTCAGGAGTTTGTCGCCATGTTCCATGAGTAATTTGTCCTACTGACAGATCTTCAACATCTAAAGACCCTTCAGGCGTGTAGTGCCTGACATGTTCTCTTATGAGAAGGTTATGCAAAGAGGTGCATGCTAAAACAATACTTTCAATCTTTGATGGAGGTAGATCAATTGGTGATAGAAAAACACGAAATCTATTGGCCAAAATACCAAATGCATTTTCCACGGTTCGCCTTGCCCTGGAGAGACGGTATGAGAAAATGCGCTCTCTTGTATCCTGACTCCCATGTGAAAAAGGTTTCATTATGTGTCGGTGCAATGGAAATGCGTCATCTGCCACAAAAACATATGGAAGTGGGTGACTACTACTTCCAACCATTGCATCTTCTGGCAAACCAGCAGTATTATTTGCAATGAGACTACTGAAGGAACACTTGTCCCACACTCCTCCATCTGACACTCTACC
>CM035223.1:4790356-4804049 GCA_020233015.1 Callinectes sapidus
TCTCTTTCCCAAGAGGTGTTTTGATCTTATTGTTTTGTTGGTCAAATAGGTAGTGAGGTGAAGGGTTAATATTTCCCATTAGATTTTTAATTTTTCTCCAGAACGTTGCAGGGTCTTTGTGTATTGCTGCGGTAGATATCATTAAGTTGCTCCAGTGAGCATTGTTTTCCTCAGTGAGTCTCTCACGCAGTTGTTGCTGAAGAAGTCGGTAGTCATAGTAAAGTTGATTATGCCACCCGTATCTCGCAGCATGTTGTCGAATATGGTTGAATCTGATCATTAGTAAGAGAGTTTGGTGGCTGAGGGGAGGAGGAGGCAGGGGTTTGTAGTGTGTGGTGGGGATGTTGTGTCGTATGGCAGTGTGAATAGTGTTGTACCAGTGTGTAATGTCTGTATCTATGTCTGCAGTGGTCAATGCGTTGTATGGGGGATGTGTGTTGAAGGTGTCGCTTATTTCTGCGCAGAAGGTTTCCCAGTTTGCTCTAGCAAAGTCGGGTCTTGGAGGAGCAGCGATGAAGATGGGGTGGGTGGAGATAGTGAGTTGTATAGGTACGTGATCACTGGTGGTGAGGGGTCCTTGGGATATGTGGGTGTTGTGATGTGTCCTGAAGTTGGTGAGAATTATGTCAGGCGTAGAGGTTGTGTTGTAGGCGTAATATGTCGGGAACTCAGGGCCAATGTGTTGTTGTATTCTGTCATGGATTAGCCTCTGTAGTTGTCTGCCTTTTGTGTTTGTGCTCCTGTAGCCTAGGAAGGGATGATTAGCATTAAGATCTGCTAAGAGATAGACTGGGATATTGCGTCTGAATAATTTGTAAAAATCGGGAGTGGGTATGTATGGTCTGGTGGGTGGTTGATATAATGTGCCAATTATTATTGTTCCTGAAGAGGTGGTGATTTCTACAGCTAGCAGGTCGGAGATGAAATCATCTAGAATTTTGTGTGGGATGTTGTTTTTTTATAAGGATGGCGGTACCATCTGTGATACTGTTGGTGTTGTTCTTTAGATGTGTTTTATACATCAGAATTTTTAAGGATTCGTTTGTTTTGACACCGTGGCTATTTAATAAGATTATGTCTGCATCTGCGTGTCTGTAGATATTGGATAATTCATGTCGCCTCTTTTGCCATTTAAGTACGTTGTGTTGCATTATTTTGAGGGTATCTATTGTCTCCTGTGTTTTTTGCTGTGCTTTTTGGGTGTGGCAGTGGTGTTGAGGTGAGGCTGGTCTGTGTTAGCAGAGCAGGGGAGTTTTTTGTGGCTTACAGTCTGTTCACGATCATGGTGGAGTGTTGTTGTTTCTGAGCGGGTGGTACTTCTCATAAATCGTTGAGCTCCAATCTGCGAGGTGGCAGAAGTGCAGGATGCGCGTGATGTAGAGGAGTCCACTGAGACGTCTGCAGACTCGCCATCAGATTTTTCATCTTCCTTCTCGTTTTCGTCTGGAATGGCATAATCAGATTCATCTTCCTCTTCCAGTTCTTGTGCTGTATGGACGTTTGATGTGAGAGTTGTTGATGGTGGTGTTGCAGGAGGGGGAGTTGGAGTACGAATTGGAGTAGAGGGAGCAGTATTGTTATCAGAGTGTAGGCTGGTATTAAAGAAGAGTGGTTTGCTGTCAGGACAGCTCGGTATTTTAATTTCTGCCAGTCCGTTTGCCTTGAGTGTTTCATTTAGAACTTTTTCAAAACTACCTGGTGAAACAGCGTTGACAAAGTGGGCGCGAATGAAGCTTGATATTGTTTTCTGAAAAGTTTGCTTGTTTTCTTCTGTTGACGGGAGAGGGTTTTGATTCAGTGGCTGGGAAGAGGAGCTCGTGGCTGCGGCAGCATATGTTTGTGATTTCGCCTGTTTCTTTTCAGCAATGATCTGTTTTCGCTTAGGGCATTTGAAGGCGAGAGTCCTGTGTTCTCCACAGTTCAGGCACCTCTTGGTATGGCTGGGGCATTGCGACCATGTATGTTGTGTGCTCGCGCATTCTGAGCAGGCAGTGAAGTTTTTGTCTTGAGGGCATAGGTGTGTGGGGTGGTCCTCAATTTTGTAGCATCTGTAGCATACTTGTATGGGTATATATTCTTCTTTCTTTATGTTATAGTGCGGTACCCTCATTTGGAACATCTTAAGTCCCTGTTCACAGGCCTTGGTGGCAGAGGTGGCTTGTGCAAACGTGATTTTGATTATTTTTGATCTGGGAAACTTGTAGATGGTCATTTCTCCTTGCACAAAGTCATTATGTCTGGTAATTTCATCTTTGATGTCATGTGGTTCATTGTCGTATATATGTTGGTCAACCCTAAAGAGGAGGACAGTTCGCAGAGCTTTTAGCTGTGGCGGCAGGACTGGAGTGAAGTCTTGGGCTTCTAGCGCTGTAGTGCAAGCAGGACCGCAGAGTAGGTCGATCTCTTTTTCTGGGGCGAGCACAGCATATCCGTCATGGGCATCCTTGATGTCAGTGGAGAAGATGTTTTGTGCAGACAGGATATTTAGGAGTTCTTGTTTGGAGGCAGCAGATTTTCTGGGATGTTTGATCTTAACCCGTCCCATGGTACATCCTACAAGGGCCCGCAGGCCGACCGAATAACACAACTAAGATAGAAAAAGGAAGTAGCCTGCCTAAGCAAACCAGTTTGATGGTCCGGCTTCTAAAAACCGTCGCAACCACCCTGGTTCGCGCCTGCTCTATCCAAGCTGATGCCAGACCTACCCAGTGTGCTTAAAGCAGCCCTCTGAGGGCCCCCCGTGGCAAGCCGTGGGGTTCACCTTCACACACTGGTGGACGCTAAAGGCGAAAAGGAAGTACAGTGAGAGATCAAAGATTGTCTTCCCTTGAGTAAGGGCGGCACGGAGTGTGCCAGCGTATTTTGGTAGAGTGGTCTGGTGTTGAGTGTGAAGTAGTGAGTGTGAGTGAAGTAGTGACTGTGTGCGATCAAGTAGTGCAGTGTTGCTAGTAGTGCGACGACGTCCTCTACCTTTGAGCAGTAGCTCACGAGTCGTGAAGAACGTGGGTCGGTGGCGCTGTTTATCTGCGCCAGGATCGGACGTGGAACGGACTCAGCGTCGGCGGGTATGTGGACCAATCACAGCGCGCGCTGGTCTTCCTCGGAGTTAGTAGCATTCCTGCGTTGTGACGGTAAACAGGATGCGGGGAGCAGCTGGATGTTAATTGTAGGTTTTATGGAGTTAATGTAGACCGATTCAGCCATTCTGAGTCGGGTTACGTCTTTTTCTTTATGAAGTGTGGTGATGTTTTCTTCAATGTATTTTCTGGAGACAGATGTATTGTGTTTGGCGAGGTAGTGGCGTTTGATAGCTCCGTCTTGTAGGTGAGCTGTGATGCGTTTTGAGAGGGTGGTGATGGTAGACCCGATGTACAAGGAAGGTCGGTGACTGCAGTCGCCATACTTGCATGTAAACTTGTACACGAGGCTCACATCGTGTAGCGGGGAAGTAGGGGGGAGGCAGTTGTTCTTTATGATTAGGCTTGATGTGCGTCTAGTCTTGTAATAAATGATGAGCTTGAGTTCTGCAGTGGGCTCAACGGGTTTGACGTTATTTTGTACAATTTTCTTGAGTGATTTTTCGTCGGCTTTGTAAGATGAAGACAAAGATAAACAGCGCCACCGACCCACGTTCTTCACTCCTCTCCTGAAGATGGTCCAAGAGAGACCGAAAGATATCTTGAGAAAAAGGCAAACAACACCTCCAGCTGCTACTAAAAGAGAATTCTAATGGACTTTGGAAATCTCCTAAACTCAGTAAACCAGAACTTACGTTCTCTCATCCGGAGGATAGAGAAAACCTCATATAAACTCAATAATGCAGTTACTGCTGTAGACTTTAATAAAACATGTATACAGAATGGCCTCCTACCCAAATATATATATGTGTGTGTGTGTGTGTGTGTGTACTGTATATATATATATATATATATATATATATATATATATATATATATATATATATATATATATATATATATATATATTGGGGTGTGAGACAAAGCCAGAAATACTATAGGCTTCCTGAAGTTTATTGAGGAACGAGGGAGTACACGAGCCGGTCAGCTGTGCGAGCCGGGCTCCAACTGGCGTTTTTTTTTTTTTTTTGGCCATCACCCAATCATGGGTATTAGGCCATTTATTTTAAATTTTGTGTATTTGTTTATTACATACAAGTGCATTTTTTGTTTAATTTATTTATTTATTTTTTTTTTTCATTTTATATATATATATATATATATATATATATATATATATATATATATATATATATATATATATATATATATATATATTTTTTTTTTATTTACATAATAACAAAGAAAAACAACAACAACAGTCCCACACACACGCTTCATTCACACAGGGTACCTTTTCCTACTTCATAGCTATTGTCCTTTGTCGAGGCAGGGAAGGGGGCAACACACAAACACACAGTGACTACGTAGTATTACTACGTATTGCTTTTATTTAAAATTATATAATAGAAATAAAAAAATAATAAAAAATAATAAAAATAAATAGATAAATAAAAATAAAAATAAATAAACAAACGGTGAAAAACATTTACATCTAATCACGCTAGATAGTATTCATACATACTTTCATACTTTTATTTACATATATATATATATATATATATATATATATATATATATATATATATAGGCTTCCTGAAGTTCATTGAGGAACGAGGGAGTACACGGGCCGGTCAGCTGTGCGAGCCGGGCTCCAACTGGCGTGGGTTTGCACGATGCCAGTATAAATAGCCGAACATATCGTACCGGAGCACAAACCCCTACAGTCTCCCCCCAATTAGTACACAGCATAGTGTAATGAAACAAAATTAAATGAACAGAGGATAATAAGGTAAATTAAACATAACACAAGGTGTCTCTAGTTGTAACACTGGACTAGGTTAAGCAGGAGAGTTCATAAAGTTATCATCAAGGTGTCTTGGTGCGCGCCTGGTGCGGTGAGGCTGTGGTGAGGCGGCGGGGACGGGTGACTCTGGTGAGGCGGCCGGGACTGGTGAGGCGGCCGGGACTGGTGACTCCTGTTCTGACTGCTGAGGGCTACTGGCGAACGGTCGGAGATGACGCCTGTTCCTTATCGCCGCTCTCCCGCTGCCGTCTAGCCTCATCAGATATTGACGAGGTGCGGAGAGCTCAATTACGGTTCCCATGCGGTCCCAGCGCCCGCTTGATGGGTTTTGGATTCGGACTCGCTGCCCGGGTCCCAGGGGTGTCAAGTGGTGGGCCATCTGGTCGTGCCGTAGCGAAGAGGTGACTGCTGTGTGGATCATGGCGCGTTCACGGGCGCGAAGTGCTCTGCCCCATTGCTCGTCGATTAGGTAGCGCGATCCCTCCACAGGTATGACGTCCCGCAGCTGCCTGCCTGTCAGTAGCTGGGCGGGAGATGCGTCGAGATCGTGGAGGGGCGTGTTGAGGTATTGTAGGAGCGCTCTGGCCACGCCGTCTGTGTCCTGTGATCCACCGCAAGTGATGTTGCCCCGCAACAGCCTCTTGGCCGACTTGACAGCGGCTTCTGCACGCCCATTAGATTGAGCGTAGTGGGAGGATGAGACTCTTAGGTTGACGCGCCAATCGTCGGAGAACTTCCTTGCCTCGTGACTGGTGAGGTTAGTGCCCCTGTCACATGATAGTGTTTCGGGGATGGCGAATCTCGTGAACCAGCGCCGGAACAACGCGATGAGGCGGGGGTTGGTGGCGTCCCCGGGCAGGTGTTCCACTTCCAGCCAGCCTGTCAGCCTGTCGGCGTATGCAATGTAGGTGCTGCCATCCAGGTGAAATAGATCTGACACTGCCTGTTGGAATGGGAATTGAGGTGGCGGGGTGGGCAGGAGCGGCTCGGCTGGGTGGGATGGTGCGTGCGTCTCACACACCAGGCACTGGCGTCGTTTCTGCTCCACTGCCGCGTCGATGCCGGGCCAGTTTACGGACTGCCTGGCCCTGCGAAGCATAGAGTCTCTGCCCTGGTGGCCAGCGTGAAGGTTGTTGAGCACCGTGCGTCTGAGAGTGGCTGGGATGACGAGGCGGGGGAATCTTTCGTCGCTGGTGTACAACACTATGTCACCCTGACATGACAGGTGGCGCCGCATCCGGAAGTAGGGTCGCAGGGCCACTGGTTCCGAGTCCTTCCGCTCACCCCAGCCATTGTTGGCCACGCATTCGTGAAGAAGCTGGTACTCCTCGTCCTTGAGCGCTTCCTCCTTCACATGATGGAGGTCCACGACGTGACCCACATCGTCCGTAGTCGCCTCTGCTGCCGCAGCGGCCATGGCAGAGCATACTGCCTCGTCGTCAGCCTCATCGGACTCCTCTGGTGCACTTGCTAAAGCTGGGTAGCGTGAGAGGGCGTCCGCGGCGCAGTTGTTTTTTCCCTTAATATACCTGACGCGGAAGTTGTACATCAGGGTCCTCTCTTTGATGTTGAGGATGCGGGGGTTGTGTATGTCCTTAAGCTCCTTATCCCCAAAGATTTTAGTGAGTGCCTTGTGGTCCGTGACGAAGGTCAGTTTTTTGCAGCCCAGGAGGAATAAGCGGGCGATCGCAAGTGCCTCTCCCTCCAGAGTGCTGTAGTTCTTCTCCGCCGCGGTGAGGTGCCGGCTGCCACAAAGAACCAACTTCCATCCATTTGGACAGCACGTCGGGGTATCTTGACCCACACACTGGCAGTACTGCTGCATGACGATGAACCCCAATCCCTGGCGGCTGTAGTCCGTCAGAACGGCTGTGGGGCGTGAAGTGTGGTAAAACTTGAGTCCTGCGGCCGCCAGGTTTCTGATGGTTTCCTTAGTTGACTGGAAGATCGCGGCGAGTGTGTCGTCCCAGTATACTGTTTTCCCGCTGGGCTTCCTCAGGAGCTCTCTAAAAGGCTCCATAATGGGGGCTACCGCTAAGAATGGTGCCACCTGGTTCACTAGGCCATACCACGACCGTACGTCTTTCCGTGATGGGCTGGGGAGGCATCGCGAATTCCATGATGCTCCTGATAAGGTCATGACTGGGCTGGTAATCTTCCCAGCCTAGGAGATACCCAGCGAATGTGACACTTCTCTTGCAAAAACTGAATTTGTCTGGCCTCAGCGTCACCCCATTGTTGAGGCACTTCTGCAAGAAATCATATGTGTGCCAGAAAGCCTCCTCCCTGGTATCGTCATGCAGGAGTGTGTCGTCCACACATTTAATCTTTCTTGGGACGTCGCTTATGGCATCGTCGAGGCGTTTTGTGAAGGCCTCCTGAGACGCGCAGTGCCCCATGGGAGTCCAACAATAACGGAATCTTCCCCAAGGGGTGATGAAAGTCGTCAGTTTGCGGCTTTCGTCGTCGAGGGGTATCTGGTGGTACCCGGAGTAGGCGTCAGCGACTGTCTTGAATGTGTGTTTGGGCACGCTGGAGATGAGGTCGAAGGGGGGTCGGGTGTGGTGGGTTTCACGCAAACAAGCTTGATTTAGTTTTTGAAAGTCCACGGTTCTGCGTGGTTTTCCATTCTTCTTGGGCACCACCACCATGCGTGCGCACCATTCAGTCGGTTCACCTGCAGGCACTTCTTCTAATATGCCCTTGGCGATATCATCGTCAAGCTGGCGCCGCACCTCGTCATAGAAGTGGTGCGGGATGGTGGCAGGCACGTGCACCACGTGGGGATGGGCGGTGGGACGAAGGTGGATGTGGTGTGGGGGACCCCGCATCTCCGGTAGAGGTGTGCGCTCCGTGTTGAAAACGGAGAGGCCGAACTGTTCCAGTAACCACTTCTCGAGACGCCCCACGTTTTCCTCCACCAGCTCGTAGGGTGGCGTCAATGGGCGGACACGCACTCTGACGTGGTGATGGTCCCTGCTGTCACTTCGCAAACGAGGCTGCCCAGAAGCTTCACCCCTCCGCCAGCGACGTGGTTGACGGCCCCTGGCGAGGCATGGAGTTGCCTTGCGGAGATACCCAGGCTTTTCAGCAGCGGCCGGCCAGCAATGCACACCTGAGCCCCAGTGTCAGCTATAGCCGTGGTGCAGCACTCTGCCTTCGGACGAGGGCAGGCGATCTGTACTGAGAGGACCGCCGTGGCTTCCACACCCCCTATGATCACTGCGTTGGAGGTAGCATGGGCTCCGCCTGGTGTGAGGGAACGGCACAGGCGCCAGAAGTGACCTTTACGCCCGCAGTTGTGGCAGGTGGCGTTGCGGGCGGGGCACTGGTCGTTCATGCCTCAACCGCCATCCCCGCATCCTCTGCAGCGTTTCTGTTTGTGCCCCGTACCAGCACGACCGGGGGCGTTGCGGCTCCAGGTGCGGCGTTGGTGGTTCGCTGCTGACACCTCAGTGGCGGGAGGATCGGGGGACTGTGGCGGGTGGGAGGTAGACGCGGGTGCGCCCGGTAAGGTTGCCACGTGGCTCGCGGCCCGCCGCCCTGCCACTGTGTTGGCGGCTTCTATTATTTCGCACTGATTCACCACATCACTCACAGGCGATAGGCGAGGGAAGTACCGTAACACTTCGGCTTTCATGCTGCGATCACTTAGCCCCATGACCACTTTTCTACTCAACATGTACTCTGTCAAGGAACCATTACACTCGGGGCATCGAAAGTTGCACTCCGCCGCCAACGCGCGACATCTCGACACTATCCCCAGGCTCCTGAGAGTACGCAAAGAGATCTGACCTCGCACCGCTGCCCGACCACAACGCTTCTCACCACATCTATCGCTGCAGTAGTAGGGAGCTGCCTGAAGGCCTGCTTGTCGAAGCGTGCGTTAATGCGTTGCTGGAGAGCACCGTCGCACAGGAGACGCACGTATGAGGCGGCGAGAGGCGCGGACCATCCGCAGATGATGCCATAGTCCTCCACGCTTACGGCCCATGTCTCGAAGGCCGCCGGTGACATGCCTCGAGTCGCTGTTCCCGGGCCGAGTCGCTGGTGGAGCCGCGTGTAGGCCTGGCGGGGGCTCACCATGACCCCTGTGGCCGTGTTGATGCAGCTGTAGTAAATGGTGTAATGGAAGGCTTCCACCTTGGGGTCGCGGTGGGGGGGCTAGGTAATGGCGAGTGGAGCACGCTGCCTCTTGCCGGCGTGCTGATGACCACCTCTGCCAGGGGTGTCTGCTCCTGCCCTGGGCCTCCTCTATCACTCTCTGGTGCCTCACCCCAGTTTGTACGATATTGCGCCATGTTGGGGTGTGAGACAAAGCCAGAAGTACTATAGGCTTCCTGAAGTTTATTGAGGAACGAGGGAGTACACGGGCCAGCCAGCTGTGCGAGCCTTGCTCCAACTGGCGTGGGTTTGCACGATGCCAGTATAAATATAGCCGAACATATCGTACCGCAGTACAAACCCCTACAATATATATATATATATATATATATATATATATATATATATATATATATATATATATATATATATATATATATATATATATATATATATATTGATGTGAAAAATGTACATAGTGCATCATACAGAATATATACACATAAATCACAACTCTGTGATTAAGTTGGTCTCAGTCAGGTAAATCATCAGTCTATCGACCATATCCGGGTGTTCGTCACCCAGAAGGATGGTCTGCGTTAGCGAGAGGCCGCGACTCCGGCAATACGCCGCCAAAGGCCTCCTCTCCTCACGATAACGCACACAGTGAAGCAGGATGTGCTCGACAGAGAGGGTGACATTACATACAGAACATTGTGGTGGGAAAGCGTTGGCTATATAGGGGAGCATGTGGGGAGGGTGCAGCCCATCCTAAGGCGTGCGAGGACAACCTCCTCCCGCCTTGTGGGGCGATTGGAGGAAGCCCACTCGCCTAGGATGGGTTTGATGGTATGTAGATGGAGGTTGTCCCAGTGACTCTGCCACAGGAGTTTTGCTGATGATTTAACAACTGAGAGACATGACTGCAGATCAAGATGGAGATTCCACGCTCCTTCGAGCTCTGCGGCAGACCAAGGTAGCATGTCAGCCTGTTCATTACCGCGTATATTAGAATGTCCAGGCACCCAAATCAGTGAGAAGGATTTACAACTTGAATTTAATTTATTAATGATGTTGCCCTGGATTTCATTTGTATCCGTACGGCCGGACTCTGTTGCCTGAAGGGCTGACATAGAGTCCGAAAAAATAATAATTGAATGAGGAGATGAATTTAAAGCATAATCTATGGCTTTGTCAATTGCAAAAATTTCAGCGGAAATGACCGATGTATGAGTCGGCAGTCGGACCCTGAGGGCACATTCACACGACCACACACTTGCACCCACACATTCATCCGTCTTGGAGCCGTCAGTATGTGTAGGGATGGAGGGAGGCGAGCGATGAGGGCCCGGAAGTGTTGGAGGAGCTCTGCCTCGGCAACAACAGCCTTCTTCCCCCTTATCCATGTTGTGTTGATTGATGTTTGTTGTTTTTTCCAAGGGGGAAGGGTGGGCAGCACAAGGCGGTCCGCATCGTCCAGTCTCACGCCTGTTAAGTCTGACAGAGACTGGACGGAGGACCGTAGTGTGGAGGTGGTCGTGCTGCCAGATGATCTTGCTTGCTGTGTTGCCGAGGGGAGCTTTCCGGGCGGTTTTTATCCCATAAGATAATAATAGGGCATCGCGACGGTGTTGCAGTGGTGGGACATTGACCTGAACCACCATCCTCGCCACACGAGTGCAGCTCAGTGCTCCAAGACACATTCTCACACATTCATTCTGTAAAACATCCAACCTCCTCAATGTTGGTTCCGACCCAGACCCATACACTGGTGAGCCATAGTCTATATGAGAACGAATTAAGGACTTGTACACCATTAATAAAGATTTTCTGTCTGCTCCCCATGAAGTACCACGGAGGTATTTGAGGACATTGATTTTTTTACGGCAACGGATATGTAATTCATTAATATGGGTCTTCCAGTTGAGTCTGCTGTCAAAATGCAGACCCAAAAATTTGACTGAATTTTGAAATGGTATCAGCTGGCCTTGAAGAGTTAATTGCAAATGAGGTACCTTACGTCTAGTAAAAGCAACACCGATACACTTAGCAACGGAAAACTTAAATCCCCAGAAAGGGGCCCAATGCTGAACGGAATCAATAGCGTCTTGAATCCGCCCCGCTGAAAACTGAGCATTAGGGGAGGAGTGCCATAACGCACAGTCGTCAGCGTACAGTGAGAATTTAAGATTCCTGGGGACGGGAGTTGTGGACAGAATATCGTTAATCATAATACAAAATAATATAGGACTAAGAACACTACCCTGCGGCACCCCGTTCTCCTGGACGAAAACGTCCGAGATTACCTTACGAGGAAGCTTGACAGAGAATGCTCTGTCCTGTAGGAAATTATAAACAAAAATGGGCAAGTTACCTCTGAAGCCATGAGCGTAGAGTTTCATAATGATACCGTGTCGCCATGTCATGTCGAAGGCTTTGTGGATATCTAGAAACACCCCTATCACGAATTCTTTTTTGGCAAATGCCTCTGAAATGCAATGCTCCAGGTGTGTTAGGTGATCCATCGTGCTTCGGTACTTCCGAAAAACCGACTGTTCATCACCTAACAAACCCTTCGCTTCTAAAACAAAAAGTAGCCTTCGCTTTACAATACGTTCCTTGACCTTACATAGACAGCTCGTGAGCGCAATAGGGCGAAACGCACTGGGGTCCGTAAGGCGTCCAGTCTTTTTGGGGATTGGGATGGTATGAGCAAAGCACCACGACTTAGGAAATGTGTGGGTGGTCCATATTTTGTTATAGAGCAATAATAATTTAGTGATAGAATGGTGGCCGAGATGTTGTAACATAATATATGAAATATTATCTGGACCTGGACTGGAGCCTTTACAGTATTTCAGGGCAAGAAGGAGTTCATCCAACGTAAACTCTGTGTTGTAGTTCGAGTTTACGCCTCCCGTGGCAGAGTTTGGGACTGAGAGTTCTGCCTCCTTTTTGCGGGGGAGGAAGGCAAGGGTGTAGTAGGCGGAACAGCTTGCGTGATAAAAATGATGGGCTATTGCATTTGCTATTTCTTGTTTGTTGTCAATGTTATTTATATTTAGAGTATTTATTGGGATGTATGTTTTTTTTATTATTAAATATGTTTATTGTTTGCCACACTTTTGACAGGGGTGTGGTGGGCTTCACAGATGAGATGAATTGTCTGAATGAGTCAGTTTTTGCATTACGGATGACTTTCCTTGCCTGAGCCCTTGCCTTTTTATAGGCTATGAAGTTTGCTTGACTGGGCTGCTGGCTGAAATGCCTGTATCGCCTATTACGCTCACGAAGTGCTTGTCGGCAATCCGTTGTCCACCATGAAACTCCATGCTTAGTGTGAACTGTAGAAGTTTTCGGAATAGAAGCCTCGGCGGCGTGTAATATGGATCGTGTTGCGTTGCTGACCATCGTGTCAATGTCCTCGCCAGATATATCCACGTCGGCAATCCTACGGAAGGTTGTCCAATCTGCTCTCTTAAAGTTGAACTTGGGAGTGCGGGGGGTGGGCGGGATGTCACGTGAGTAAGAGATACAGATGGGCTGATGGTCAATTCCGCGGGAGTCGTCGATGACTTCCCAGGAAATGTCAGGGAGTATACCTGGCGATAACATTGACAAATCAATGGCAGACGCGTTACCGATCCGATCATCTACACGAGTCGCACTTCCTTCGTTCAGAAGACAGAGGTTTGTCTGCAACATAATGTCAACTATCTGCTCCCCTCGTACACTTGACCTCTCACTTCCCCATTGCTGATGATGGGTGTTAAAGTCGCCCAGTACTAGCCTGTTGCCCGGAAGCTGGCTAATCAGTGATGTAATGTCGTCATCAACAATGGGGGCATTGGGAGGCAAGTAGAGGGATCAGATAGCCAGATACGTGTTGTTTAATCTCACCGTGCACGCGACAGCTTCCAGAGATGTATTCAACGTCACTTCTGTTTGTGTTAGTGTTTTGTGTATGTATATGGCAACGCCGTGTCCCTCATATCTTCTATACGGATGGCAGTGTTTTAGCACTGTAGGATCAGGCTGATCCTGCAGTCTCGTCTCCTGTAGACAAATAACAGACGGCCTGTGTATGTTTACTAAAAGTGACAAATATGAATCTTTATTCCGTATACTTCTGCAGTTCCACTGTAACACCTTGAACATTATGGCTTAAGAGTGGAGATGGCGGCCGTGTTTCTTGGTCCTTTTGGGCTCAGAGGAGCTGCCGGGGGACCTCTCCCGGCCCTTACTAGTGGTGACATCCATTGGGTCATCAATTGTTAACACCCCGGAGCTCGTCGACAGGGAGCGAGCGTGAGAACTCCTCCTCGAGGGCGCGGGAGGTGCGACGACATGAGAAGGGCGAGTGCGTTCTAGTTTTGTTAAATTCAGTTTATCAGACTTGTCAGTCTTTTCACTCTTACTGGGAGCACGAGAGATAGCCATACCAGCATAGCATACATACCAGCATACAAAAGAGTCAGACTTAGCAAGAGTATCTTCATTACGAAGCCCACATAATGCCCAGTCATCCACGCTTACTTTTACACTTGTAGCCACCAATGATATGCAACTTTTTATATGTATATGATATGCAACAACATGGGAATGACGCCGATGGTAAACCACTTGCCTTTCCATTTTCGTTCTCTCTCTCTCTCTCTCTCTCTCTCTCTCTCTCTCTCTCTCTCTCTCTCTCTCTCTCTCTCTC
>CM035223.1:4804149-4816574 GCA_020233015.1 Callinectes sapidus
AAGTCATCGACGACTCCCACGGAAGTGACCATCTACCCATCTGTATCTCTTACTCACGCGACATCCCGCCCACCCCCCGCACTCCCAAGTTCAACTTTAAGAGAGCAGATTGGGCAACCTTCCGTGGGATTGCCGACGTTGATATATCTGGCGAGGACATTGACACGATGGTCAGCAACGCAACACGATCCATATTACACGCCGCCGAGGCTTGTATTCCGAAAACTTCTACAGTTCACACTAAGCATTTAGTTTCATGGTGGACAACGGATTGCCGACAAGCACTTCGTGAGCGTAATAGGCGATACAGGCATTTCAGCCAGCAGCCCAGTCAAGCAAACTTCATAGCCTATAAAAAGGCAAGGGCTCATGCAAGGAAAGTCATCCGCAATGCAAAAACTGACTCATTCAGACAATTCATTTCAACAGTGAATCGCACCACACCCCTGTCAAAAGTGTGGCAAACAATAAACATATTTAACAATAAAAAACCATACATCCCAATAAATACTCTAAATATAAATAACAGAATAATAGACAACAAACAAGAAATAGCAAATGCAATAGCCCAACATGTTTATCAGGCAAGCAGTTCCGCCTACTACACTCCTGCCTTCCTTCCTCGCAAGGAGGAGGCAGAACTCTCAGTCCCAAACTTTGCCACGGGAGGCGTAAACTCGGACTACAACACAGAGTTTACGTTGGATGAACTCCTTCTTGCCCTGAAATACTGTAAAGGCTCCAGTCCCGGTCCAGACAATATTTCATATATTATGTTACAACATCTCGGCCACCATTCCATTACTAAATTATTATTCCTATACAATAAAATATGGACCACCCACACGTTTCCTAAGTCTTGGGGCTTTGCTCATACCATCCAAATCCCCAAAAAGACTGGACGCCTTACGGACCCCAGTGCGTTTCGCCCTATTGCGCTCACGAGCTGTCTATGTAAAGTCATGGAACGTATGGTAAAGCGAAGGCTGCTTTTTGTTTTAGAAGCAAAGGGTTTGTTAGGTGATGAGCAGTCGGGGTTTCGGAAGTACCGAAGCACGATGGATCACCTAACACACCTAGAGCATTGCATTTCAGAGGCATTTGCCAAAAAAGAATTCATGATAGGGGTGTGCCTAGACATCCACAAAGCCTTCGACATGACATGGCGACACGGTATCCTCATGAAACTCTACGCTCATGGCTTCAGAGGTAACTTGCCCATTTTTGTTTATAATTTCCTACAGGACAGAACATTCTCTGTCAAGCTTCCTGGTAACATAATCTCGGACGTTTTCGTCCAGGAAAACGGGATGCCGCAGGGTAGTGTTCTTAGTCCTATATTATTTTGTATTATGATTAATGACATTCTGTCCACAACTCCCGTCCCTAGGAATCTTAAATACTCACTGTACGCTGACGACTGTGCGTTATGGCACTCCTCGCCTAACGCTCAGTTCTCAGCGGGGCGGATTCAAGCCGCTCTTGATTCCGTTCAGCATTGGGCCTCTTTGTGGGGATTTAAGTTTTCCGTTGCTAAGTGTATCGGTGTTGTTTTTACTAGACGCAACGTACCTAATTTGCAATTGACGCTTCAAGGCCAGCCGATACCTTTTCAAAATTCAGTCAAATTCTTGGGTCTGCATTTTGACAGCAGACTCAATTGGAAGACTCACATTAATGAACTACTCATCCGTTGCCGTAAAAAAATCAATGTCCTCAAATACCTCCGTGGTACTTCATGGGGAGCAGACAGAAAATCTTTATTAATGGTGTACAAGTCCGTAATTCGCTCTCATTTAGACTATGGCTCACCGGTGTATGGGTCTGGGTCGGAACCAACATTGAGGAGGTTGGATGTTTTGCAAAATGAATGTGTGAGAATGTGTCTTGGAGCCCTGCGCTGCGCTCGTGTGGCGAGGATGGAGGTTGAGGCCAACATACCACCGCTACAACACCGTCGCGATGCCCTACTCTTATCTTATGGGATAAAAACCGCCCGGAAAGCGCACCTCGGCAACACAGCAAGCAAAATCATCTGGCAGCACCACCACCTCCACACTGCAGTCCTCCGTCCAGTCTCCGTCAGACTTAACGCCCTATGCCAACAAACGGGCCTGAGACTGGACGAGGCGGACCGTCTCGTGCTGCCCACCCTTCCCCCATGGAAGAAACAAAAAACATCAATAAACACATCATGGCTAAGGGGGAAGAAGGCTGGTGTTGCCGAGGCTGAGCACCACCAGCGCTTCCGGGCCCTCATCGCTGGCCTCCCTCCATCCCTACACATATATACGGACGGCTCCAAGACGGATGAATGTGTGGGTGCAAGTGTGTGGTCGTGTGAATGTACCCTCAGGTTCCGACTACCGACTCATACATCGGTCTTTTCCGCTGAAATTTTTGCCATTGACAAAGCCATAGATTATGCTTTAAATTCAGCTCATCATTCAATTACAATTTTTTCGGACTCTATGTCAGCCCTTCAGGCAATAGAGTCCGGCTGTACGGATACAAATGAAATCCAGGGCAACATCATTAATAAATTAAATTCAAGTCGTAAATCCTTCTCACTGATTTGGGTGCCTGGACATTCCAATATTCGCGGGAATGAACAGGCTGACATGCTAGCGCGGTCTGCCGCAGAGCTCGAGGGAGCGTGGAACCTCCGTCGGGATCTGCAGTCATGTCTCTCAGTTGTTAAATCATCAGCAAAACTCCTGTGGCAGAGTCACTGGGACAACCTCCACCTACAAACCATCAAACCCATCCTAGGCGAGTGGGCTTCTTCCAAGCGCCCCACAAGGCGGGAGGAGGTTGTCCTCGCACGCCTCAGGATGGGCTGCACCCTCCCCACCCACATGCTTCCCTACATAGCCAACGCATTCCCACCACAATGTTCTGTATGCAATGTCACCCTCTCTGTCGAGCACATCCTGCTTCACTGTGTGCGTTATCGTGAGGAGAGGCGGCCCTTGGCGGCGTATTGCCAGAGTCGCGGCCTCTCACTAACGCACACCACCCTTTTGGGTGACGAACACCCGGATGTGGTCGATAGACTGATGATTTACCTGACTGAGACCAACTTAATGAGAGAGTTGTGATTTATGTGTATATATTCTATATGATGCACTATGTATATATATATATATTTTTATTTTTTTTCACTCCAAAATATATATAATGTAAATAAAAGTATGAAAGTGTGTATGAATCCCATCCAGCGTGATTTGATATCAATGTTTTCATTTTTATTATTATTTTCTTATTACATTTTTTTTTTTTTTTTTTTTTTTTAATAAAAGCAATACGTAGTAACACTACGTAGTTACCTTGTGTGTTTGTGTGTTGCCCCCTCCATCCCCTGCCTTGACAAAAGACAATAGTTTTGCAATAGGAATAGGTGCCCTATGTGAATGAAGCGTGTGTGTAAGTGTGACTGTTGTTATTGTTGTTGTTGTTGATGTTGTTGTGTTTGTTGTTGTTGTTTTGTTGTTATTATGGTTGATGTTATTTAAAAAAAATAATAAATAAATAAAATAAATAAATAAATAAATAAATAAATAAAACAAAAACAAAAAAAAAACTTTAAAATAATATAAAACACAAATAAATAAATAAAAAAAGCACTTGTATATACAAATACACTAACCTAATAATAAAATTGGCCTAATACCCATGTCTGGGTGATGGCCATTAAAAAAAAAAAAAAAAAAAAAAAAAAAAAAAAAAAAAAAAAACAGTCAGATGTACGCCCATCTGGCCTAGGGTTTAGATAAATAAAGTTAGGCTTCCCATTGCCCCGTGACTTTAGATTTGCTTCTCACTACCCTGTCCTTAGCGGCAACAGAAGGTGTCTGTTGCCACCGTGTCAGATTGTCTTTCCTCTCTTACCTACGGAGGATCCGCCTCAGTGAGCGTGCTTTTGGGGTGAAATAACACCGTCCGGCCCCCATAGAGTGGTTTGGCAGGACAATCTGACCTTAGAAAACTCCTCCCTGATCTCCTCCCACTTGAGTCCCGCTCCCCTCCTGTAGGAGGGGGGTGTACCCCCTCCATGCCGGACGGACCCTCCTCCCCTCCCCCTCCAAGGGGGAGGGAAGGCACTGATCGACGACCCCAGACTGCCAGACTGAATATTGACCCCAGTAAAGCGACATATGTGACTCTACATTCGAAGACCTCCACCCGCCTCTCAAGTGTAAATTCTTTTATCATAAAGAAAGTAATTGATTGTAATATCGGTAATGTTGTAAACGTTAAAAAACTTGCCAGTGGTGACCTACTTGTGCAGACACTTAACGTAACTCAAGTTAAATCATTGTTGAAGCTCCGGACCATCCATGACATCGAGATCGAGGCTTTCATTCCAGTGTCTATGAACTCGTGTCGGGGAGTTGCCTCCCACCGCGATTTTGTGGATATGGATGAGGCCGAGATTACTGATTGCATGGCTGACCAGAATATAATTGAAGCTCGTAAAATAAGTAAGAATGTTGACGGCACCAGAAGGAGCACAGCATCTGTAATCTTAACTTTCAGTGCTGCTAAATTGCCGGATAGGGTTCATGTAGGATACGAGTCGGTTTCCGTTCGTCCCTACATTCCGAATCCTCTCCGTTGCTTCAATTGTCAACTTTATGGTCACCATGGAAATGCTTGTCGGTCTTCCCACGCCTACTGCGGTAGATGTTCAGATGAGGGTCATTCTGCAGACCAATGTACATCTCTTGTACAAAAGTGCCGTAACTGTGAAGGTGCTCATTCCACTTTCTCGCGCGATTGCCCCGCGTGGAAATTGGAAAAAGAGATCTGCACAGTGAAAGCAACTGAAGGGATTTCCTACTATGAAGCAAGGATGAGAGTGAAGCAGACGCAGTCCGCACCTGCTTCAAACGCTTCTTATGCTTCAGCAGTAAGGGCTCCTCCCAAGATGTGCACTATTGGAATCCAGACTGATCCGTTGCCTGACTCATCTACCTCTACAGTTTCCCCTTCAACCTCTGCCTCATCACCTGATAAAACTACATCCACTTCCACTAAAACTTCTACTGCTATAACTTCCTCTGCTCCATATCTGTCCGCTATCTCTCGTACTCCCAGTAAGAGTGAAAAGACTGACAAGACTGATAAACTGAATCTAACAAAACTAGAACGTACTCGCCCTTCTCATGTCGTCGCAGCTCCCGCGCCCTCGAGGAGGAGCTCTCACGCTCGCTCCCTCTCGACGAGCTCCGGGGAGTTAACGATTGATGACCCAATGGATGTCACCACTAGTAAGGGCCGGGAGAGGTCCCCCGGCAGCTCCTCTGAGCGCAAAAGGACCAAGAAACACGGCCGCCACCTCCACTCTTAAGCCATAATGTTCAAGGTGTTACAGTGGAACTGCAGAAGTATTCGAAATAAAGATTCATATTTGTCACTTTTAGTGAACATACACAGGCCGTCTGTTATTTGTCTACAGGAGACGAGACTGCAGGATCAGCCTGATCCTACAGTGCTAAAACACTACCATCCGTATAGAAGATATGAGGGACACGGTGTTGCCATATACATACACAAAACACTAACACAAACAGAAGTGACGTTGAATACACCTCTGGAAGCTGTCGCGTGCAGGGTGAGATTCAACAACACGTATCTGGCTATATGTTCCCTCTACTTGCCTCCCAATACCCCCATTGTTGATGACGACATCACATCACTAATTAGCCAGCTTCCGGGCAACAGGCTAGTACTGGGCGACTTTAACGCCCATCATCAGCAATGGGGAAGTGAGAGGTCAAGTGTACGTGGGGAGCAGATAGTTGACATTATGTTGCAGACAAACCTCTGTCTTCTGAACGATGGAAGTGCGACTCGTGTAGATGATCGGACTGGTAACGCGTCTGCCATTGATCTGTCATTGTTATCGCCGGGTATACTCCCTGACTTCTCCTGGGAAGTCATCGACGACTCCCACGGAAGTGACCATCTACCCATCTGTATCTCTTACTCACGCGACATCCCGCCCACCCCCCGCACTCCCAAGTTCAACTTTAAGAAAGCAGATTGGGCAACCTTCCGTGGGATAGCCGACGTGGATATATCTGGTGAGGACATTGACACGATGGTCAGCAACGCAACACGATCCATATTACACGCCGCCGAGGCTTCTATTCCGAAAACTTCTACAGTTCACACTAAGCATGGAGTTTCATGGTGGACAACGGATTGCCGACAAGCACTTCGTGAGCGTAATAGGCGATACAGGCATTTCAGCCAGCAGCCCAGTCAAGCAAACTTCATAGCCTATAAAAAGGCAAGGGCTCAGGCAAGGAAAGTCATCCGCAATGCAAAAACTGACTCATTCAGACAATTCATTTCAACAGTGAATCGCACCACACCCCTGTCAAAAGTGTGGCAAACAATAAACATATTCAATAATAAAAAAACATACATCCCAATAAACACTCTGAACATAAATAACCAAACAATTGACAACAAACAAGAAATAGCAAATGCAATAGCCCACCATTTTTATCAGGCAAGCAGTTCCGCGTACTATACACCTGCCTTCCTCCCCCGCAAGGAGGAGGCAGAACTCTCAGTCCCAAACTTTGCCACGGGAGGCGTAAACTCGGACTACAACACAGAGTTTACGTTGGATGAACTCCTTCTTGCCCTGAAATACTGTAAAGGCTCCAGTCCAGGTCCAGATAATATTTCATATATTATGTTACAGCATCTCGGCCACCATTCCATTACTAAATTATTATTGCTTTATAACAAAATATGGACCACACACACATTTCCTAAGTCTTGGGGCTTTGCACATACCATCCCAATCCCCAAAAAGACTGGACGCCTTACGGACCCCAGTGCGTTTCGCCCTATTGCACTCACGAGCTGTCTATGTAAGGTCATGGAACGTATGGTAAAGCGAAGGCTGCTTTTTGTTTTAGAAGCGAAGGGTTTGTTAGGTGATGAACAGTCGGGGTTTCGGACGTACCGAAGCACGATGGATCACCTAACACACCTAGAGCATTGCATTTCAGAGGCATTTGCCAAAAAAGAATTCATGATAGGGGTGTTCCTAGACATCCACAAAGCCTTCGACATGACATGGCGACACGGAATCCTCACGAAACTCTACGCTCATGGCTTCAGAGGTAACTTGCCCATTTTTGTTTATAATTTCCTACAGGACAGAACATTCTCTGTCAAGCTTCCTGGTAACGTAATCTCGGACGTTTTCGTCCAGGAGAACGGGGTGCCGCAGGGTAGTGTTCTTAGTCCTATATTATTTTGTATTATGATTAATGATATTCTGTCCACAACTCCCGTCCCCAGGAATCTTAAATACTCACTGTACGCTGACGACTGTGCGTTATGGCACTCCTCGCCTAACGCTCAGTTCTCAGCGGGGCGGATTCAAGACGCTCTTGATTCCGTTCAGCATTGGGCCTCTTTGTGGGGATTTAAGTTTTCCGTTGCTAAGTGTATCGGTGTTGTTTTTACTAGACGCAACGTACCTAATTTGCAATTGACTCTTCAAGGCCAGCCGATACCTTTTCAAAATTCAGTCAAATTCTTGGGTCTGCATTTTGACAGCAGACTCAATTGGAAGACTCACATTAATGAACTACTCATCCGTTGCCGTAAAAAAATCAATGTCCTCAAATACCTCCGTGGTACTTCATGGGGAGCAGACAGAAAATCTTTATTAATGGTGTACAAGTCCTTAATTCGCTCTCATTTAGACTATGGCTCACCGGTGTATGGGTCTGGGTCGGAACCAACATTGAGGAAGTTGGATGTTTTGCAAAATGAATGTGTGAGAATGTGTCTTGGGGCCCTGCGCTGCACTCGTGTGGCGAGGATGGAGGTTGAGGCCAATGTACCACCACTGAAACACCGTCGTGATACGCTATTGTTAGCATATGGGATGAAAACAGCCCGGAAAGCTCCCCTCGGCAACGCAGCAAGCAAGATCGTCTGGCAGCACCACCACCTCCACACTGCGGTCCACCGTCCAGTCTCTGTCAGACTTAACGCTCTATGCCAACAAACGGGCGTGAGACTGGACGAGGCGGACCGCCTCGTGATGCCCACCCTTCCCCCTTGGAAAAAACAACAAACAACAGTCAACACAACATGGATAAGGGGGAAGAAGGCTGTTGTTGCCGAGGCAGAGCTCCACCAACACTTCCGGGCCCTCATCGCTGGCCTCCCTCCATCCCTACACATTTATACTGACGGCTCCAAGACGGATGAATGTGTGGGTGCAAGTGTGTGGTCGTGTGAATGTGCCCTCAGGTTCCGACTGCCGACTCATACATCGGTCTTTTCCGCTGAAATTTTTGCCATTGATAAAGCCATAGACTATGCTTTAAATTCATCTCATCGTTCAATTATCATTTTTTCGGACTCTATGTCAGCCCTTCAGGCAATAGAGTCCGGCCGTACGGATACAAATGAAATCCAGGGCAACATCATTAATAAATTAAATTCAAGTCGTAAATCCTTCTCACTGATTTGGGTGCCTGGACATTCCAATATTCGCGGGAATGAACAGGCTGACATGCTAGCTCGGTCTGCCGCAGAGCTCGAGGGAGCGTGGAACCTCCGTCGGGATCTGCAGTCATGTCTCTCAGTTGTTAAATCATCAGCAAAACTCCTGTGGCAGAGTCACTGGGATAACCTCCACCTACAAACCATCAAACCCATCCTAGGCGAGTGGGCTTCCTCCAATCGCCCCACAAGGCGGGAGGAGGTTGTCCTCGCACGCCTCAGGATGGGCTGCACCCTCCCCACCCACATGCTCCCCTACATAGCCAACGCTTTCCCACCACAATGTTCCATATGCAATGTCACCCTCTCTGTCGAGCACATCCTGCTTCACTGTGTGCGTTATCGTGAGGAGAGGCGGCCCTTGGCGGCGTATTGCAGGAGTCGCGGCCTCACGCTAACGCAGACCACCCTTCTGGGTGACGAACACCCGGATGTGGTCGATAGATTGATGATTTATCTGACTGAGACCAACTTAATCAGAGAGTTGTGATTTATGTGTATATATTATGTATGATGCACTATGTACATTTTTCACATCAATATATATATATATGTAAATAAAAGTATGAAAGTGTGTATGAATTCTATCTAGCGTGATTTGATGTAAATGTTTTCCACCGTTTGTTTATTTCTATTTATTTTTATCTATATTATTTATTTTTTATTTATTTTTTATTTATTTATTTATTTTTTTTTATTGTTATTATATATATTTAATAAAAGCAATACGTAGCAATACTACGTAGACAATGTGTGTTTGTGTGTTGCCACCCACTTCCCTGCCTTGACAAAGGACAATAGCTTTGCAGTAGGAGTAGGTACCCTGTGTGAATGAAGCGTGTGTGTAAGTGTGACTGTTGTCATTGTTATTGCTGTTGTTGTTGTTGTTGTTGTTATTGTTATTGTTGTTGTTTTCTTTGTTGTTATATAAATAAAAAAAAAAAATTTTTTAATTTAAATAAGTAAATAAAGAAATAAATAAATAAAGAAAGAAAACAAAAAAAGGCACTTATATATAATAAAACAAATACACAACACTATAAAGAAATGGCCTAATACCCATGTCTGGGTTATGGCCAAAAAAAAAAAAAAAAAAAAAAAAAAAAATCCAGTCAGCAGACCAACTTAATGAGAGAGTTGTGATTTATGTGTATATATTCTATATGATGCACTATGTATATATATATATTTTTTTTTTTCACTCCAAAATATATATAATGTAAATAAAAGTATTAAAGTGTGTATGAATCCCATCCAGCGTGATTTGATATCAATGTATTCATTTTTATTATTATATTCTTATTATTACTTTTTTTTTTTTTTTTTTTTTTAAATAAAAGCAATACGTAGTAACACTACGTAGTTACCTTGTGTGTTTGTGTGTTGCCCCCTCCATCCCCTTCCTTGACAAAAGACAATAGTTTTGCAATACGAATAGGTGCCCTATGTGAATGAAGCGTGTGTGTAAGTGTGACTGTTGTTATTGTTGTTGTTGTTGATGTTGTTGTGTTTGTTGTTGTTGTTTTGTTGTTATTATGGTTGATGTTATTTAAAAAAAATAATAAATAAATAAAATAAATAAATAAATAAATAAAACAAAAACAAAAAAAACTTTAAAATAATATAAAACACAAATAAATAAATAAAAAAAGCACTTGTATATACAAATACACTAACCTAATAATAAAACTGGCCTAATACCCATGCCTGGGTGATGGCCATTAAAATTAAAAAAAAAAAAAAAAAAAAAAAACTGTTGTTATTGTTGTTGTTGTTGATGTTGTTGTGTTTGTTGTTGTTGTTTTGTTGTTATTATGGTTGATGTTATTTAAAAAAATAATAAATAAATAAAAAAAATAAATAAATAAATAAAACAAAAACAAAAAAAAACTTTAAAATAATATAAAACACAAATAAATAAATAAAAAAGCACTTGTATATACAAATACACTAACCTAATAATAAAATTGGCCTAATACCCATGTCTGGGTGATGGCCAAAAAAAAAAAAAAAAAAAAAAAATCCAGTCAGCCAAGGACTGAGCCCAGACACCGTGCCACTAACACGTGTCCTGTAGCACTGTCTGCCTGCCACCTTTGCGTGGATTATTTTGTACGCCCATCTGGCCTAGGGTTTAGATAAATAAAGTTAGGCTTCCCATTGACCCGTGATTTTAGATTTGCTTCTCACTACCCTGTCCTTAGCGGCAACAGAAGGTGTCTGTTGCCACCGTGTCAGATTGTCTTTTCTCTCTTACCTACGGAGGATCCGCCTCAGTGAGCGTGCTTTTGGGGTGAATTAACACCGTCCGGCCCCCATAGAGTGGTTTGGCAGGACAATCTGCCCTTAGAAAACTCCTCCCTGATCTCCTCCCACTTGCGTCCCGCTCCCCTCCAGTAGGAGGGGGGTGTACCCCCTCCATGCCGGACGGACCCTCCTCCCCTCCCCCTCCAAGGGGGAGGGAGGGCACTGATCGACGACCCTCGACCGCCAGACTAAATATTGACCCCACTAAAGCGACTTTTGTGACTCTACATTCAAAGACTTCGACCCGCCTCTCAAATGTAAATTCTTTCATCATAAAAAAAGTTATCGATTGTAACATTGGAAATGTAGTAAATGTAAAGAAACTTGCCAGTGGTGACCTACTTGTGCAAACTCTTAACGTAACTCAAGTTAAATCATTGTTGAAGCTACGAACCATACATGACATCGAGATCGAGCCTTTCATTCCAGTATCTATGAACTCGTGTTGGGGAGTTGCCTCCCACCGCGATTTTGTGGATATGGATGAGACTGAGATTACTGATTGCATGGCTGACCAGGATGTAATTGAAGCTCGTAAGATCACTAAGAATGTTGACGGCACCAGAAGGAGCACAGCATCTGTAATCTTAACTTTCAGTGCTGCTAAATTGCCGGATAGGGTTCATGTAGGATACGAGTCGGTTTCCGTTCGTCCCTACATTCCGAATCCTCTCCGTTGCTTCAATTGTCAACTTTATGGTCACCATGGAAATGCTTGTCGGTCTTCCCACGCCTACTGCGGTAGATGTTCAGATGAGGGTCATTCTGCAGACCAATGTACATCTCTTGTACAAAAGTGACGTAACTGTGAAGGTGCTCATTCCACTTTCTCGCGCGACTGCCCCGCGTGGAAATTGGAAAAAGAGATCTGCACAGTGAAAGCAACTGAACGGATTTCCTACTATGAAGCAAGGATGAGAGTGAAGCAGACGCAGTCCGAACCTGCTTCAAACGCTTCTTATGCTTCAGCAGTAAGGGCTCCTCCCAAGATGTGCACTATTGGTATTCAGACCGATCCGTTGCCTGCCTCATCTACCTCCACCGTTTCCCCTTCAACCTCTGCCTCATCACCTGAAAAAACTACATCCACTTCCACTAAAACTTCTACTGCTATCACTTCCTCTGCTCCATATCTGTCCGCTATCTCTCGTACTCCCAGTAAAAGTGAAAAGACTGACAAGTCTGATAAACTGAATCTAACAAAACTAGAACGTACTCGCCCTTCTCATGTCGTCGCAGCTCCCGCGCCCTCGAGGAGGAGTTCTCACGCTCGCTCCCTCTCGACGAGCTCCGGGGAGTTAACAATTGATGACCCAATGGATGTCACCACTAGTAAAGGCCGGGCGAGGTCCCCCGGCAGCTCTTCTGAGCGCAAAAGGACCAAGAAACACGGCCGCCACCTCCACTCTTAAGCCATAATGTTCAAGGTGTTACAGTGGAACTGCAGAAGTATTCGAAATAAAGATTCAGATTTGTCACTTTTAGTGAACATACACAGGCCGTCTGTTATTTGTCTACAGGAGACGAGACTGCAGGATCAGCCTGATCCTACAGTGCTAAAACACTAC
>CM035223.1:4817555-4833204 GCA_020233015.1 Callinectes sapidus
CCTCCAAACACCTGGACCTTTGTCTTGGCCCAGGAAACCTTCAGTCCCAAGGGCTTCATCTCCTCGTGCAGTGCCTCTAGAGCCATTACCAGAACCTCCAGTGACTCAGCGAATATTGCTGCATCATCAGCAAAAACAAGATCTGTAATCTTGGTGTTGCCGACAGATGCTCCACAATAACTTTTTTCCACAACTCTGCCTAGTACCCAATCCATGCATGTGTTGAAAAGTGATGGAGCAGGCACACAGCCCTGCCTCACACCTGTACTCACATATAAGAAGCTGGACACGCCTCCTCCACACTTCACAGCACTTACAGTCCCAGAGTACAGGCCAGTTAAAAGACCAATAATCCTTGCATGAATCCCACGGAGACGCAGAAGATCCCATAGTGTCTCTCGATGCACTGAGTCAAACGCCTTCTTGAGATCGACATAGGCTGCAAGCATTCCCTGTCAAAACTCACGTCGGCGCTCCACCAGTACGCGAAGCGCTAGGATACGGTCAGATGTTGACTTACCGGGCGTGAAACCTGACTGTTCAGGTCTCTGATGCTTCAGCAGGTGAGTGCAGATCCGCGTCAGCAGCAAATGGGCAAGCACCTTGCCTGGTACGCTGAGCAGCGTTATTCCACGGTAGTTGCTGCAGTCTTGACGGTCCCCTTTTCCCTTCCAGATAAGGACGACCAACCTCTTCTTCCAGTCAGGGGGAATGGTACCTGAATGCCATACAGCAGTCAAGACAGCATGCAACCCACGGATCATGGCCCCACCCCCAGCTTTGAGCAGCTCCGCACTGATGTTGCAGATGCCATCTTCCTTTCTTCCCCTCAACTTTGCCACATCTTCTTTGACATCGCCAATGGAGGGTGCAGTTTCGTCAATGGCTGGATCAGCATCCAGCGTCTGCAATCCTGCAGTCCGGAGCTGTCCGCTTGGAGGATCCACCGTGAACAGCTCCTCAAAGTGTTCAGCCCAACGAGCCATCTGCCCATCTGCGTCCGATACGAGGCAACCATCTGCTGTTCGGATAGCACTCAACTGAGAAGCAGACATGGAGCGGAGTATCTTCAGAGCTCGATATACAGGTCTGAGGTCATTAGCATTTAAATGACACTCGACATCCTCAGCGAGACCCCTGACGTAATTCTCCTTGTCTCTTAGAAGAGTTCTAGTCCTACGTGACAGAGCCCTGTACTGGTCATGGTTCCCAGCAAGTCTGGCAGCGCGACTCTCCTCAATACTTTCCAGCGTCTCTACTGAGGTGAAGCCACTCCGTGACCTCGGGCGCTCCCCAATGCATTCCTTGGCAGCCTCAAGAGTCTCACGTTTGAAGGTAACCCATAGCTCTTCAAGGGTCCTCAAGGGTGTCGAGCACTCCAAACTGATTGGAGACTGTCACTGCATACTCTTGTGCACAATTCAAGTCCTTCAGCTTCTCAAAATGAAACATAGTGTGGTTCCGTCTTGGAGGCTTTCTGGATTTGATATGAAACTTGAATGAAGCAACAACAGGCCTGTGTTCGGTCGTAAAGAACTCGGCACTCCGAAAAACCCTGCAGTTCTGGAGGATCCTCCAACGAGTACTGACAAGGATATGATCGATCTCCTAAGCTACCCCTCTGGCATTGTTATACCAAGTCCAGCGGTGCAGCGTTGGTCTCTGATAACAGGAACCCGCAATTCTCAGCCTTCTGGATCTTGCAAAATTCAGAAGGAAATAGCTGTCGTCATTCCTGGTACTAGAACAATGGGGACCAACACATATTTCATAGCCAGCTCTTTCGGTGCCAGTGACAGCATTAAAGTCGCCCATGACAATGAGTGCATCAAGGCGGGGACACTGGTCCAGTACAGAGTCGAGTTTGGCGTAGAACATCTCCTTCTCTTCAGTTTCACACACCTCGGTATGAGCATATACAGCACCAACAGATATGAAGCCTCAACTGTGCTTCAGCCTTAATCGCATTATACGCTCATCAAACGGAGTAAACTCTACAACAGACGGCTGCAGTCTGCTGGAGACACCTATGGTTGTTTCCCCCTTGACATGGTGACCATTGCTCATGCCGGACCAGTAGTAAGTAAAACCCTTACTACTGGCCTCGCCACTGCCAGGCCTCCTTGTCTCAGAGAGCCCCACCATATCCACCCTCAGCCTACTGAGCTCATCTGATAAGTGAGGTAGTCGGTGATCCTCTGAGAGACTCAGGACATTCCAGGAGCCCACACGCAGAACCCTTCGAAGGTTCACCCCAGGAGCGGTCCAACGTGCAGGCGCTACATCTGCAGCCCCACCGGCACCCCCAAAATCAGAAGTAGGGCTAGGGGGTCCTCCCGCCCCTCTCAGGACACAGGGCTCCCGCAGGCTTTCCCCTGCATCCGTCATACCGGTAGGCAGGCCCCTCTGATGCCTTGGCACCCGAGAGGTCTGCACGGTCGGACCCCCCAGCATACTTGGATCAGGGCCATGGCCAGAGGCTCACCCGCACCTATAGCCCCCACCCCGACCTCTGCCTCTAACTTTGTTGGTGGCTGTGGGTGTTTTTTACGGAGAGGGGTTGCAAGCCCCACCCCAACCAGCTAGTCAGCCATGGCCAGGGACACTGGTATCCCTGGGGGGAGGGACCCTAGCTGCCTAAAAAGGAGGAAGAGAAAGCACAGATGAGGAGAGACAGAGGGGGGAGTGAGCTATGGGAGGTAGAGGGCACTCGCTCCTCACTTGGAAAGAATCCACCCACCACCCATTACAAGTATAATAAATGCAATTTGAATAAAGAGAAAATTCTACCTAAAAAGTTACATTTTCAATGTTTTTCATCTTATTTTCAATTGTTGATGGAAGAAAAGAAAAAAAGTTCTTTTTTACAACAATATTTTTTTCTCTAAAATTACACTAATTTAATTTTTGTTTTCATCCTTATTTTTCGAGTTTTTTTTTTTTTTACTGTGAAACTGTATAAATCACCCTTTTTCAACATTTTTCGTAGATTTTCAACTTTTCAAGGAAAACCGTCTCTTTTAGAAAAAAAATTTTTACTCCAAACTTGTTTTTTCAATAATTTTCAATTGATTTCAATGTTTTGATTAAAAAAAGAAAAAGAAAACACTATACACATTTTCTTTCTATGAAAGTATATAAACTACCCAATTTTAACCTTTTTTTAATGTTTTAACAACATTTTGTAGAAAAAAAAACCTTTTTCATGTTACAAAAAATGTTATATATGCCGTTTCAAGGAAAGAAAATATTTTTGTTTAAAAAGAGATTATTTAAATATTTTTATTTTTATTTCCATGTTTTGATTGAAAAGGAAGGAAAAATCAATAAATCCATTTAATTTTCATGGCAGTACAGTATTTCCTAAAAATTCCATAAATTACCCGTTTTTCAGCGTTTTTCAGAATAATAACAACATTTCAAAGAAAAGCCTACTTTTAAGGTAATATATATATATATATATATATATATATATATATATATATATATATATATATATATATATATATATATATATATATATATATATACTGTGAAACTGTATAAATCACCCTTTTTCAACATTTTTCGTAGATTTTCAACTTTTCAAGGAAAACCGTCTCTTTTAGAAAAAAAAATTTTACTCCAAACTTGATTTTTCAATAATTTTCAATTGATTTCAATGTTTTGATTAAAAAAAGAAAAAGAAAACACTATACACATTTTCTTTCTATGAAAGTATATAAAGTACCCAATTTTAACCTTTTTTTAATGTTTTAACAACATTTTGTAGAAAAAAAAACCTTTTTCATGTTACAAAAAATGTTATATATGCCGTTTCAAGGAAAGAAAATATTTTTGTTTAAAAAGAGATTATTTAAATATTTTTATTTTTATTTCCATGTTTTGATTGAAAAGGAAGGAAAAATCAATAAATCCATTTAATTTTCATGGCAGTACAGTATTTCCTAAAAATTCCATAAATTACCCGTTTTTCAGCGTTTTTCAGAATAATAACAACATTTCAAAGAAAAGCCTACTTTTAAGGTAATATATATATATATATATATATATATATATATATATATATATATATATATATATATATATATATATATATATATATATATATGCCATTTAACCAAAAAAAGTCTATTTTCTAACCCCATTTTAACCTATTTAGGAGTTTTAACAATATTTTGAAGAAAAATCTTTTTCATGTTAAAAAAAAAAAAAAAGTATGCCATTTCAAAGAAAAAACAAATTTATGTCAAAAATTGGACTGATTCTTTGTTTCTCTTTTTAAATCCATGTTTTGATTAAAAATGAAGCAAAAAATCATTTAATTTTTTGGCAGTACATTTTTTTTTCAAAATTGCATAAATTACCTCTTTTTCATCATTTTTAAGAGTATTAACAACATTTCAAAGAAAAACTTTCTTTTTTTGTGTAAAAAAAAATGTAGGATATACCATTTTATGAAAAACTTCACTCCCCCCAAAAAGTGAATTTTTCAACAATTCTTTACTTATTTTTATGTTTTCATGGAAAAAAAAGTAAAAAAAGGGAAAAACAATTAATGTTACGGTAATATAGTTTTTTGCTGTTAAATTTTATAAATACTTCTCTTCTTATTTATCTTCTTATTCTTTTCTTATTTCATTGTTTTCATGAAAAAAAACAGTGAATATTGCGACAATATATTTTTTTCTCTAAAATTTCATAGATTACGTTTTTTTTTCAACGTTTTTAGAAGTATTAACGGTTTTTAGACAAAACCCCCTTTTATAAGTATAATATATGCAATTTGAATAAAGAAAAAAATTCTGCCTAGAAAGTTACTTTTTCAATGTTTTTCATCATATTTGCATTTGTTGATGGAAGAAAAGCAAAAAATTAATTCCTTTTTACGACAATATTTTTTTCTCTAAAATTGCACAAATTACATATTTTTATGTTTTCATCCTATTGTACGACAATATGTTTCTTTCTCTAAAACTGCACAAATCACCCTTTTTTCAACGTTTTTTGGAGATTTACAAGTTTTCAAGAAAAACCGTATCTTTTAGAAAAAAAAGTATGATTTTACTCCACAAGTCATTTTTCAATAATTTTCTATTGATTTTAATGTTTTGATTAAAAACAAGAAAAAAACACTATATACAATTTTTCTCATAATTTATGTAAACTACCAATTTAAACCTTTTGGACGTTTTAACAACATTTTGTAGAAAAAACATTTTTCATGATACAAAAAATGTTATATTAAATGTTTTTATTTAAATTTCCATATATTGATTGAAAAGGAAGGAAAAATCAATAAATTCATTTAAATTTTAGGCCGTACATTTTTTCCTAAAATTCCATAAATTACCCGTTTTTCAACGTTTATAAGAGTATTACGAGCATTTCAAAGAAAACCCTGTTTCACATTTAAAAAAAAAAATGTAATATATGCAATTTAACCTAAAAAAAGTTTAATTTTTTCCCTATTTTAATCTATTTAGGAATTTTAATAATATTTTGAAGAAAAATATTTTTTATGTAAAAAAAAGAATGCCATTTCAACGAAAAAACAAATTTATGTCAAAAATTGGATCATTTCTTTGTTTCTTTTTTTATATCTATGTTTTCATTGAAAATGAAGGAAAAAAACATTTAATTTTTATGGCAGTACATTTTTTTTTCAAAATTGCATAAATTACCTTTTTTTTCATTGTTTTTAAGATCATGCTTCAGTATCCCCACTTCCACACACTCCGTGTGATCCTGCATTCCCACAGCCCTCTCGCCCTCCAGCTAAAACACGTCAACTTGTAAACACACCTTGCTGTTGGTCTTGGATTAGGGACAGTCTCCTGAATTTTATGCGGCAAGATTTGCCTTACTATGATATTCGTCAAAATAGAGACTGATACAATCTAAACGAGTATTTCTCTAGCTGAATAGTGCACACTGATTATGCTAAACGGGTGAACAACACAATATCAGTTTAATCTTATTCATAATCGTAAGAACAATGTGAAATGGAATTGCAAGATGTTAAACATTCTTTCCAGTGTACTGCTAAAATGCTGTTATATTACTTCACTTGTACATAATGATACGATGCCACACAACTGCTTGGTTAACTACAGAAAAGTCACGACAGTAATATTTTGCTTGGCTATCTCTTACCAGCCAGTGACATCTGGTGGCCACCGAATTTCAGAAATAGCCCATTCTTTACTTATTTCCGTGTTTTCGTGGAAAACAAGTAAAAAAAAGGGAAAAGCAATGAATGTTACGATAATATAGTTTTTTTCGTAAAATTTCATAAATAAGCTGTTTTCAATGCTTTTAGGAGTACTAACAGCATTTTAGATAAAACCCCGTTTTCAAGAATGATATATGCAATTTAAAAAAAAAATTCTGCCTAAAAAGTGACTTTTTCAAAGTTTTCAGCTTATTTTCATTCTTGATAGAAAAAAGCAAAAAAATATTTTTTACGACAATATATATTTTTCCCCTAAAATTGCATTGAATTGCCCTTTTTAGATTTTTTAATCCTTCTTTTACGACGATATATATTTTCTCTAAAAGTGCATAAATCATCCATTTTTTCAACGTTTTTAGGGGTTTTACAATATATTAATAACAAAACCCTCTTCTTTTAGAAAAAAAAAAGTATTTTTAACCACAAAAGTGAGTTTTTCAGTAATTTTCTATCGTTTTCCATGTTTTGATTAAAAACAAGAAAAAAAACTGTATATATTTGTATCTCTTTAAAGTTACATAAACTACCCTATTCTAACCCTTTTAATAGTTTTAACAACATTGTGAAGAAAATCCCATTTTCATATTACATAAAATGTAATATAAGCCATTTCAAGGAAAAAAATATATTTCTTTCAGAAAAAGGATTTTTCAGTGTTTTTCTTTTCATTTCCATGTTTTGAAAGAAAATGAAGGAAAAAGCAAGAAATATATTAATTTTTATTCAAATTCATTTTTTTCTCTCAAAATTCCATAAATTATCGCCTTTTTTGGCGTTTTTAGGAGTATTAACTGTATTATTAGTTATACACACTAATAATTGCATATGTATTTTGTATTTTGTTTAGTAGAAAATTTGTAGAGCGCAAGTCGATGTTCATTTGTTGACGCGTAGCCCGGGTGTTAAGTTGGCGGGCGGCGGGGTTTTGGGTCAGTAGCTGTGTGTTGTGCCTTCCGTCAGCTGGTGACACCCGGGTGGTGTCATGGTTTTGTGCTACGTATGTGAATACATTAAGGTATGTTACTGGTTATCACTTGTATAAGTTTGTCAGGGATTTGAGTTGAGTGTAACAAATGTGAGTTGTAAATGTTGGATTATCCATAACCATACGTGTGCTAGTAACACACGTCATAACGGTCATTACTTAGTGCGTCGTACAGTGTGTATATAAGGGTGTTGTGTTTCAGTTCACTGTTTTATGGTGCTGCATGCCGCTTAAGACTGCCAGGTGTGGAGGGTGTGGGCAATGCAGCATTGATTTAGGGATCATCTGCTGGGTACCAGAGAGGAGGCATTGTTGTGAGTGGCATTTATGTTATGTTCTTTTCGGGGCTTATGTTAAGGATAATTATATCTATACATATATTTGTGTTGGTACGTTGATGATGATTATGCTTGTGCTGTAACGGTAATGATTTAAGTTAGGGGTTATTATGTTACCACGGTAATTATTGTTGTTTTGGGCATGATTGGATAACTATGTATACGATTTGATATATCTCATAGGTGTATTTTGTGATATGGCAGGGTTGTTTGTCAATTATGTGACTTTATATATCATTAAATGCATGGATGTTCATTATAGTGTTACCGACAGGTCGAAATTACACTATTTTACGGCAAGCTGAGTTTTTTTTTCCATCAACAAATGAAGATAAGATGAAAAACACAGAAAAAGTCACTTTTTAGGCAGAATTTTTCTTATATTTAAATTGCATGTACTTATCTAAGGCCATCTTTTTTAGGTAAAAAAAAAAAAGAATATATGCCATTTCACACAAAACAGTTTCTTTTCACCGAAAAAGTGAATTTTTAATGATTCTCTTCTTATTTCATTGTTTTCATGGAAAACAAACAAAAAACAATTAATATTGCGACAATATACTTTTTTCTCTAAAATTTCATAAACTACGTTTTTTGACGTTTTTAGGAGTATTAATGGCATTTTACACAAAACCCCCTTTTACAAGTACATGCAATTTGAATAAAAGAAAAATTCTGCCTAAAAAGTTACTTTTTCTGTGTTTTTCATCTTATCTTCATTTGTTGATGGAAAAAAGCAAAAAATCAATTAGTTTTAGGACAATATTTTTTTCCTCTAAAATTGCACAAATTACCCATTTTTATGTTTTTAGCCTTATTTACGATAATATGTTTTTTTTTTCTCTAAAACTGCATAAATCAACCTTTCTTCAAGGTTTTTCGGAGATTTACAACTTTTCAAGGAAAACCCTTCCTCTCTTAGAAAAAAAGATGTGATTTTACTCCAAAAGTAATTTTTCAAGAATTTTCTATTGATTTTAATGTTTTGATAAGAAACAAGAAAAAAGCACTATGTACATTTTCTTTCTCTAGAAGTATACAGTCCGCGCCAAAAGTTCGTGCGGCTGTAGATAAACACGAGTGAGCAGAAGCAAATCACCTCTACACATTAATAAAATTAATCTTGAACAATTAGTTATAGTTTAGAAGGCTTCCTTTGCGTATCAGGTACCGTTTGAAGCATTTTTAGACAGAGTGTGGCTTACGCCTTTTGTTCTTGCGAGCGATATGTAACGGTCCGTAATGTATCGTTCACTCTCAAGTGACACGCCAACGGCCGCTGATCATTTAAGATGTGATCGTTTTCCTCAGTTTTTTGGAATTATTGATTGATCGGATGCATCTCATGGAGTTGTCTGTTTTTGCAATCAAATATAAAACTCAAATAAAGCATCTGCTCCCGTAGACTTCTTTAGTGACTGAGTAATGAACTGTTGCAGCTTTATCAATGCGCTTAATTAACTGGGTCACAGCGAATTCACTGCTACAGCCTGTGCATTTCTTCCATTGCAAGTTGGAAGTGTCATCGTACATCAGACAGTACTGAGGCACCCAGCTGGTGTGTAGCCCCGGCTCGAGAAACGGTTAGTTCATGATTTTAAAAGGATAGTGTGTCCTTGACTGTCCTTGACGTGGGTCGTGCACTGCAATTCTTCTTCTCTGCTGGAAGTATGGAGCATCCCAAGCACTCGACACAAGAGCAGCTGGCAAGCATTGTGTCACTCTACAAGTCAGGGGAGGCTGTTAAAGAAATATCAAGAATTGTTGGATTGGCAGAAAGAACTGTTCAGAAGTGGATCAAGCGCTACAGAGAGAAGACGGCGGAGAGGAAACACCAACACACGGGAAACGTTCTGGGAGGCCGTTGAAGATCACACAACGCACTACAAATACCATCCGGCGGCAAGTGGAGGTCAAACCACGCTTGTCAGCAAAAGAAATAAAAGAAAATAACCCACTATTGCTGGCTGACGTTTCAGTTAGGACAGTCCAGCGTACTCTCCACGACAGGCTGAGATATCGCAGCTGCCGCCCGCGACGCAAACCTCTTCTAACTTCACGACAGATCAAGAACAGGATTGCTTTCTGCCGTAAATATTCAGAGTGGGATGTCAGCAAGTGGCAGCGAGTCTTATGGACTGACGAAGCCATTTTTTCTGTGGCTGGGAACAGAGGTGGTAATGTGTATCGTCGCCTTGGCAGTGACCCGTTTGATCCGCGCTACACAAGGAAGACAGAAAAATTCCCTGACAGTGTTATGGTGTGGGGTGCTTTTGGGTACTATGGTCAGGGGAATTTAGTTGTGCTGCCAAGAAACGAAAATCTTAATAAAGACAAGTACCTGGAACTCTTGTGTGACCACCTGCCTGAGTGTTTCGAGGTTTCCCAGGCTGATATTTTTATGCAGGACGGAGCGCCGTGCCACACAGCTCATTGTGTGACACAGTGGTTGCGAGACTGTGAGGTACAATACATTGATGACTGGCCAGGAAATTCCCCAGACTTTAACCCAATTGAAAACCTGTGGGCTATCATCAAGAGAAAACTCCGGCAGCACGACACAAGCAGCATCCCTCAGTTGATCGCAGCAGTGGAACACGAGTGGAGGAATATTGACCCACAGCACTTAAGGAACTTGTCAGATTCTGTTCCTAAACGCCTCAAAGAGTGCCTGAAGAACAAAGGAAGACCTCTAAAATACTAATGACCTGTAAGTACCCAATTTCTTGGTATTAAATTATTACTAAATATTGTTGATCTAGTTGAGTCATTGTTTACATGAAGCTGCGTGTGCTGCCGCACGAACTTTTGGCGCGGACTGTATAAACTACCCAATTTTAACCTTTTTGGACGTTTTAACAATATTTTGTAGAAAAAAAACTTTCATGTTACAAAAAATTAAATATATGCCGTTTCAAAAAATATATATATTTCTGTAAAAAAAATCAAGAAATCCATTTAATTTTCATTGCAGTACATTTTTTTTTCTAAAATTTCCATACATAAATTACCCGTATTTTAACCTTTTTTAAAGTATTAACAACGTTTCAAAGAAAACCCTCTTTTTCAGGTTAAGAAAAATGTAATACATTCAATTTAACCCCAAAAAAGTTTATTGTTAGTGTTTGCTGTATTGTTTAGTGTTAACCTATTTAGAAGTTTTAACAATATTTTGAAGAGAAATATTTTTCATGTAAAAAAAGTATTCCATTTCAAAGAAAAAAACAAATTTATGTCAAAAATGGGATTATTTCTTTGTTTCTCCTTTTATATCCATGTTTTGATTGAAAATGAAGGAAAAAAACATTTAATTTTTATGGCAGTACATTTTTTTTCCAAAACTGCATAAATTACCTCTTTTTCATCGTTTTTAAGAGTATTAACATCATTTCAAAGAAAATCCTTCTTTTTTAGTTAAAAAAGAATGGAATATATACCATTTTATGAAAAACTTCACTGCCTCCCAAAAAGTGAATTGTTCAACAATTCATTACTTATTTCCATGTTTTCAAGGAAAACAAGTAAAAAACGGGAAAAAACAATGAATGTTACGATGATATAGTTTTTTTTCTATTAAATTTCACAAATACCCTTTTTTCAATGCTTTTAAGAGTATTAACAGCATTTTAGATAAAACCCCCTTTTCAAGAATAATATTTGGAATTTCAAAAAAGAAAAAATTCTGCCTAAAAAGAGATTTTTTCAATGTTTTTCAGCTGATTTTCATTCTTGATGGAAAACAACAAAAAAGAAAAAAAAATTTACAATATATATTTTTTCTCTAAAATTGCGTAAAGTTACCCTTTTTAGATTTTTTAATCCTTCTTTTACGATGATATATATTTTATCTAAAAGTGCATAAATTATGGGGGTTTTACAATATTTTAATGACAAAACCTTCTCCTTTTAGAAAAAAAAAAGTATCATTTTACCCCCAAAAGTGAGTTTTTCAGTAATTTTCTTTCGATTTCTATATTTTAATTAATAACAAGAAAAAAAACACTATATATTTTTTTTTCTCTTTAAAGTTACATAATCACCCTATTTTAACCTTATCTTATCTAAGAAAGGCCATCTTCTTTAGGTAAAAAAAAAAATATATATATATATATATATATATTCCATTTCACTAAAATTCCTCTTTACCGAAAAAGTTAATTTTTCAATTATTCTCTTCTTATATCATTGTTTTCATGGAAAACAAACAAAAAACAATGAATATTGCGACAATATACCTTTTTTCTCTAAAATTTCATAAATTACGTTTTTTTTTTTCAACGTTTTTATGAGTATTAACGGCATTTTACACAAAACCCCCTTTTACAAGTATAATATATGCAATTTGAAAAAGAAAAGAATTCTGCCTAAAAAGTGACTTTTTCAATGTTTTTCATCTTATTTTCATTTGTTGATGGAAGAAAAGCAAAAAATAGTCTTTTTACGACAATATTTCTTTCTCTAAAATTGCATAAATTACCCATTTTTATGTTTTCATCCTTATTTTACGAAAATAGGGTTTTTTTCTCTCTAAAACTACTTTTTTTTCGAAAATTTAACACTCTTCAAGGAAAACCCTCTCTTTTAGAAAAAAAGTATGATTTTACTCCAAATGTTATTTTTCGATAATTTTCTATTGATTTTAATGTTTTGATTAAAAACAAGAAAAAAAACATTATATACATTTTCTTTCTCTGAAAGTCCACGATACAGCCAGAGCATACATCGACTTTCCTAGTGAGACAATGAAACATTTAATGATACAGGTTCGAGTCATTTAACCGTAAATCAGAACCTTGAACCCTAATAAACCATGAATCAATAGAGTTACAAATAACTCTCTACAGTTTGTGTTATTTGTTTGTGATTATCATTTTTTGTGCTAATGTGGCAACATATAGAATAAACCAAGTTTCAACATATTGTTCCCCTGTGCTGGACGCCTTGAAATTACTCTACACTCCAAGTTGCAACATAATACTTCCCTGTCCCGGACACCTTGAAACTACACAACACTACAAGTTGCAACATATTGTTTCCCTGTCTCAGACGGCTTGAAACTACACTACACTACAATAGTCCTTTCAGGAACCCCATGGAGACACAATAAACCCCAGAGTGTCTCTCGATACGCTGCATCAAACACCTCAATGAGATCTACATACGCTGCAAGCATCCCTCGTCGAAACTCACATCAGCACTCCACCAGTACGCCAAGAGTTAGAATCCGGTCAGTTGTTGAATTACTGGGCGTGAATCCAGACTATTCAGGTCTATGGTACTTCAGCAGATGAGTGCGAATCCAAATCAACAGCAAATGGGCAAGTACCTCGCCTAATACGCTGTGCAGTGTAATACAACAGCATTTGTTGCAGTCCTAACAGTCACCTTTCCCCTTCCAGGTAGGGACGACCAACTTTTTCCAATCAGGAAAAATGGTATCTGAATGCCATACAGCAGTCAAGACAGCATGCAATCTATGGATCATGACCTCACTCCCAGCGTTAATTAGATTTGCACTCATGTTATAGATGTCAACTACCTTTCCACCCCTCAACCTAGTTACCTACAGCCTCTTTGATATCATCCATGAAGAGTGCAATTCAATCAATGGGATGATCAGCATCTAGGATTCATAGAAGGATGCCAGACAGTGACTTATTCCTTGGAGAAAGGATCGTGACGCCAGTCTCACAACGGCCACTGACATACCTAAAAGAAAAAAGAAAATTGAACCCATTTTCTCTGTTTTACAAGGGATGGCTATATTGTTTTGTTTAATTTTTCCCCTCCCTTTTTCTATATGTATAGCTATATATTCAATCATTAATAGGTACATTGATACATATACATATAGATTAATATATTTTATTCTGTAATATCAGTTACATGAAGTCAATAGTCATAATGAATATATTAATTCTGAAACTGTAAGCAGAATTTTAATACCTCCTAAGCATTGAATTGCATATTACCAATGTTGTAACAAAAATTATTATTGCATTCACAAAACAAAATTATTGATAGAGCAAAAACGCTTTTTTTTTATGTAGAAAGGGAGGCGGCCAAGGGCAACAAAAATAAAAATAAATAGCCCACTACCTCTGATCACTACCCTGATATCTCTCTCTTGAAACAGTTCAAGTCATAGGCAGGTGGAAATACAGAGGCAGGAAGAGAGTTCCAGAGTTTACCAGAGAAAGGAATGAAAGACTGAGAATACTGGTTAACTCTTGCATTAGAGAGGTGGACAGAATAGGGGTAAGAGGAAGAAGCAAGTCTTTTGCAGCGAGGCCGCGAGAGCAGGGGAGGCACGCAGTTAACGAGATCAGAAGAGCACTTAGCGTGGAAGTAGCGGTAAAAGAGAGCAAGAGAGGCAACATTGCGGCGATGAGAAAGAGGCTGAGGACAGTCAGTCAGAGGAGAGGAGTTGATAAGACGAAAAACTTTTGATTCCACCCTGTTCAAAAGAGCTGTATGAGTGGAGCCTCCCCAAACATGTGAAGCATACTCCATACATGGACGGATGAGGCCCCTGTATAGAGTTAACAGTGAATAAAACTGGCGGAGACGACTCAGAATACCTAACTTCATGGAAGCTGTTTTAGCTAGAGAGGAGAAGTGAAGTTTCCAGTTTAGATTACTAGTAAAGGATAGACCAAGAATGTTTAGTGTAGGAGAAGGAGACAGTTGAGTGTCACTGGAAAAGAGGGGATAGTTATTTGGAAGGTTGTGTCGAGTTGATAGGTGGAGGAATTGAGTTTTTGAGGCATTGAACAACACTAGGTTTGCTTTGCCCCAATCAGAAATTTTAGAGAGATCAGAAGTGAGGCGTTCTGAGGCTTCCCTGCGTGAGCTGTGTACTTCCTGAAGGGTTGGTCGTCTATGGAAAGACGTGGAAAAGTGCAAGGTGGTATCATCAGCATAGGAGTGGATAGGGCAAGAAGTTTGGTTTAGAAGATCATTGATGAATAATAGGAAGAGAGTGGGTGATAGGACAAACCCTTGAAGAACACCACTGTTGATAGATTTAGAAGAAGAACAGTGACCGTCTACCACAGCAGCAATAGAACGATCAGAAAGGAAACTTGAGATGAAGTTGCAGAGAGAAGGATCGAAGCCATAGAAGGGTACTTTGGAAATTAAAGTTTTGTGCCAGACTCTATCAAAAGCTTTTGATATGTCTAAGGCCACAGCAAAAGTTTCACCAAAATCTCTAAAAGAGGATGATCAAGACTCAGTAAGGAAATCCAGAAGATCACCAGTAGAGCGGCCTTGGCGGAAGCCATACTGACGGATAGAAGATTGTGAAGTGATAGGTGTTCATGAATCTTCTTGTTAAGAATAGATTCAAAAACTTTAGATAAGCAGGATATTAAAGCAATAGGACAGTAGTTTGAAGGATTAAAATGGTCACACTTTTTAGGACCAGGCTAGGCAACATGTTAAAATATCTATATAGTTGATTTACCAAATTACATACGCACACACACACACACACACACACACACACACACACACAATGACCGGAAGCTTAAGGTTAATGGTGTCACCGCATTCAATAGTCTTGTGGCACTAGTGAACCTCCACCACCACCATCACCACCATCACCATCATCACCACTACTACTATAACTACTACTACCACCACAATTATCACAACTATCACCACCATCACCAGTACTACTATAACAATACTACTAAAGCTATTGTCATCCCTACCACCACCACCACCACCACCACTACTACTACAACTACTACTACTACTACTACTACTACTACTACCACGTTCCCCCTTACTACTACTACTACTACTACTACTACTACTACTACCACACTCCCCCTTACTCCACAACTACATACTCCAACACCCTTCCACTTCCTACACACAACTCCACATTCTCCTCCACTTCCTCCTCCACGTCGACCACTTAGGAAATACCATGCCACACACACACACACACACGCACACACACACACACACACACACACACACACACACACACACACACACCTAACCTCGATTAAATGCTCTAACAACAATATTCTCAGGTTAATTAGATCACCTGAGGCTAAGAGGAGGAGGAGGAGGAGG
>CM035223.1:4839318-4855396 GCA_020233015.1 Callinectes sapidus
TATATATATATATATAGATATATATATATATAGATATATATATATATATATATATATATATATATATATATATATATATATATATATATATATATATATATATATATATATATATATGAATGATACAATTGCATGTTACGCATAGCTGGTAATAGCAGCTGTGAAACTTGGGAATTGAGAAAAACTTTTCTCTTTTACCTTTACTATTGTCAAAGACCACACATATCCGAGCTTTCATGAATGCCTTTCTGGTAAATGATATAGAAATATTGTTAATCCATCATTAGAATCATATAAATATACTTAAAACTCATGTAATATCAAATAGAGACTTTTGAATATAGTAAAGGTGCGGAATAAAAGCCTTTGGGAATATGGTTCCTAATCTCATATGGATTCCACAATAGCGGCCAGGGCGGCAGTAAAAGCAGCGTTGTAGTCACAGGCAACCTCATTCTTCACGTAGTCATGGCGGTCATCGTTGTAGCTTCCGTCCTGAATGAGATAAAGAGCAACATTGTAGAGTAGAGATGTTACAACCCATCCACATAAATGATGTACACAATCTACTATGCAATAACTAACAGTGAAGAACTATGCATCAACACCTCCTTCATGATGCACATCTGTGTAACAATATGCTGGTGTACTGGTAATGTTGCAATAATGATAAGGATGAGGATTAGAAATACTCAATAACAACAAAGAATCAATGGACAGAAGCTGCTGCCTAATCAGCTAACTGCAAAGGACATTGCTCCATAATGTATTATGATACACTTAACAATGTAACAGTGAGCCAGTTATATTGTAAACGAACGGTAAAGGAGCAAGATTGTTAAAATGAAATAATGTTACACCCCATCAATAAAAACAACATACACTATCTTTTTATGTATTTCACTAAAACAGATAGGGACACAGTTTCGGATTCATTTATATTAATTCACTTTTCATTGTAGAGGGGGCACTGGCTTAAGACGACAATAAAAGGCGAAAAAATAAGATATTTCTCCCTAAAGAACACTAACAACATACCGGTGTAGGAGTATGTATGGCTGAGAAAGTTGTAAAGTGAAATACGAAGCGAATGACATACCTGACCAGGACCTCCCACAAGGGCTCCATACAGTGTCTGGGGATTGGGGCCACCCTGGTTCATAGCCCAGTTCCCGTCACAATATTCGGGCATATTTGGGCACGAGCTGGGAAAGGCATAAGCAAAGATATCACAATATGGAAGGTAAGATTCAGGAGACACAAATAGAACCGGATAAATTATCATTAGCGTTATTACTGAAATGTAACTTCTTTCTAATTACTCGTACATCCTACTTTATCATCCAGCCCTTTGAAGTCTTCTCACTTGAGGTTATCTTTGTAAATTTAAGGCCTCACTGTATTAACCATTAGTATTTGCTATAAAGACAATTAACAGTTAAAGCTACTGTTAACACCTCAAGTTTATTATGCTTGTGTGGGGAAACGCCGCACCGTTTCTTCTTTCCACATTCTAGTCTCCCGTGTTGTGGTCTGCTGTGACCTGATGCCAGCTTCTTACTGCTCTAGTCTAACTAAGTTGTCGGTGAAGTCAAGTTTTCATGTAGAACTGTTCATTTGCCTTGTCGACCGCGTCGGGTTCCAGTGGGGACAAGACCCGGACCCATGACTTAAGTCGCAACCAAGAGGGCACCCCGGTCTGAAGTTAATGAAGTAGTTCTAGTCCAGCCAGCCTCGGGCATGGATGTACGGCTCCTGGCAGCTGAGACTGTTTACTCTATAATTTTATTCTCTGAATATACTGCAGCAATTGTTACACTACCTACCACAACTACCAACACATTACCATAAAAAAACATTACTATTATATTTCAGTGCTACATGTTATTTTGTTTCCGAATCACGTCAAACTACTCATAATAATTTTATATATTTTTTTTTTTTATATTTCCTCATTAGGAAACTCTATAAATTAGAATAGATCATTTGCCTTCCACTTTCTCTTTGTGTCTCCCGGTGTTCTGATGTCTAACATAGGGCAGTGTTAGTATTATATATATATATATATATATATATATATATATATATATATATATATATATATATATATATATATATATATATATATATATTAGTACCGATATGAAAATGGTTGATAATCACGGTTACATAGGTTCAAGTCATAAAACCATTTCAGTGGAGATCGAAGTCTCTCTCTCTCTCTCTCTCTCTCTCTCTCTCTCTCTCTCTCTCTCTCTCTCTCTCCTGTAACTCACCTGGAACGGTGATGTGGTCTCTGCGGACCGTTATTGTAGCCTACCACGAAGGAGCGGCCGTAGGTGCCAATGATGTAATCGATCTGGCCCTTTCCCCAGCCATAGTTTGTGCCCGAATCGACTCCCAGCTTGTTTGCCTAAGTAGATAGAAAGTTTTAAGAGGTGGTAAAACATAACGAAATTAGATATAACTTAATAAAATAGAGAGAGAAAGCCATGCAGTAAATTACATCAGAAGTTATCATGTAAATAACAGTAAAAGATGACAAGAGACACAATAATATAATTAAGCAATAAACGACACAATGTCTGTTTTGCTCATCTAAAAATGCATTTAGTGGTTTCTCTTCATGAAGTGAAAAATTCTTATTGAATTGATTTCCCAACAAAGGAAGAAAATAAAATGTACAGTATAAATTGAAATACCAGTGCCGCACCTCCACTACACGTTCTTTTTTTTTCTAGTAGCAAATAGTATTTCTAGTAGCTTCTAGTATTTCTAGTAGCAAGTATTTTTTCATCATCAACATATTCCTTAAAAATATGTTTGATCATCTTTTTGACCTTGGAAAGCAGTCATGGTGGAAAAGTCAGTCTCTGAATAAGGACCGTAGTCATCATCTTGGCTGAGAAAATCATCTACGTACAAGGAAAGGAAGAAAAGTGAATATGTAGCAAACATCTATAAGAACTCTTTATCAATTTGCTAAGAAAAGCAGTATTTATCTAGAATTCTACCAAATGAACCACCAGAAATACACTCGGGATAAGATGCAGAGAGATAGAGAAATGGATAGATTAACAGAAAGTGTATGGAGGTAAAAGGTTGAGACTGATAATCAAAAATACACATTTTCATTCGTTAGATACCAACTAATAAACTTTTAGATGCCTGAATGGCTCTCTCTCTCTCTCTCTCTCTCTCTCTCTCTCTCTCTCTCTCTCTCTCTCTCTCTCTCTCTCTCTCTCTCCGCACGATTTTTTTAAAACACTTCTGTATGCGCATTCGCTTCTTTCAGATGTTCCCCACATGAAGTAGCATAAGTTTATAACAGGCTTTTATGGTACTATCTCACCATGAGAGCAATGAAGGCTGCATTCGCTGCCTGCCTTGTGGAACCCCACTCACTGATGAATACCATACCACCAGGGGTATACGGGTTGTTATTTCTGATGTTGCTGAGGAAGGTGTTGAGGGCGCCCGAATACTTGCCATCCCCATCCAGCATCGTGAAGAGCGCCTGTGTCAGAATATATGCAAATGTAGCGTCAAGTAATACATGGTATTCTTGGCCTACGTGACACATGCAAGCAGTTACTGTACATCTGATTCAGTTCACACGATATATAAGATCTTGCAGGCATCGCGTGAACAGAAGATAAATTAAGAGCACACACAAAAAAATAATAATAAAAAAAAGTTACATGGTCTTTCAACCTGAAACTTTCAGGGTATAAGGAAATTATCAATGTTGACTTTAGGTGAGCAAGAGAATGTGGTATATTATGCCGGCTGACCGTATGACGTCATCACGTTTTTCATTATGTCACAACTTCCTATACTCTTATTTTTTGTCGTAGAGACACCTGCTTCTACATGGAAATACTCAAATGCCATACGAAGAGCGTGTGATTTAGTTTTCTTTTTTTTCTTTTAATTCGCAATACACAATTGCGTTTTTTTTTTTTTTTTTTTTTTTTCTTCTTCTTCTTTTTCAAACAAGCATGCATCCGACCTCCTCCTTGGCTTCTAGGCAGCTGAGGGTGTGAGTGGGTGGTGCCACCGAGTTGGGAGACACATAACCCCTACCGGATACTTCTAGAATTACACTCAGACGGAAATACTGAAGAAAATAAGAAAAATTAGCTTTATATACAGAAAAACACGGTCCATACTTGCGCGCGCCCTTTAAATGATTACGCACCTAAGGCCTGTCCACACCAGGAAACATTGTTTGGAAACAATGTTTGCAAACAGTTTGCGAACAGTTTGCAAACAGTTTGCAAACTGCTAGCAAACAGATTGCAAACAGTTTGCGAACATTGTTTCCAAACAGTTTGCAAACTGTTTGGAAACTATTTGCAAACTGTTTCCAAACAATATTTCACATGTATCTGTTTCCCATCCAGAATGGGAAACACAGTGTGTGTGGTGTGTGTGTGTGCGTGTGTGTGTGTGTGTGTGTGTGTGTGTGTGTGTGTGTGTGTGTGTGTGTGTGTGTGTGTGTGTATGTATGTATGTGACGATGAATCAGTAGTGAGCATCCGAAGAAAATTAAAACCTGCTCCATCTATAATAATAACAATTATAATTATAAAGTAATTCAAAGTCAGTAGTGGACATCCGAAGGAAATTGGTGAAACCTGCTCCATCCATTCTCAAATCCTTCAGAAGCAAGTCACCATAAAAGGCTCCTTTTTCTATAAACTTCCTTACCCATGTCTTTCTCTTTTTCTTGCCCTTTCTTGAGTTAATCAACAGTGCCAAGTAATATACAGAGGCTGCTGCAGCAACCTCCACACTAACTACAGGCATGACGACAACTGAGGTCTGGACAGGAAACATTGTTTGGAAACAGTTTGCAAACTGTTTGCAAACAGTTTGAAAACAGTTTGCAAACTGTTTGCAAACATGTTATCGAAAACTGTTTGCAAACATTGTTTCCAAACAATGTTTCCTGGTGTGGACAGGGCGAAAAACGAGCGAGGCTAGCAGAAAAGCAGTAAGGGCGCAATCACACATTTCATTGTGATATCTAGCCGCCGGTACCGGTGACAAGGAGCGAGCGCTCTTCTTATCTCATGCGTAACAGATACATGTATTAATTGGCAAATTTCCGCTGGTATTGGTGGCAAGGAACGCTTCCGCCTCAGCACATATCAAAACCGTGACCACAGGTGAAATAATTAAGTAGATGTACAATAAACTTTTGCAGAGAAATTTATAAATAAATTTATAAATTTATAAATGTTCATTGACTCATACTTTCATTAATAAGCACAAAAATTGGATGCTAGACATACTGTATATCAAGTATAAAAAGTATGGCTGTAGGCATTGTAGGGCCCATTATGAGATTCTTCTTAAGACCTTCTACTAATTTTGGGGGGAAATTTTGTCTTCATATTATTTTCTCTTGAAAATTTTTCATCCTTAGTGTTATTTATACCTACAAACACTTTTATCCGATAGAGCACATAGATGGTGGTAAGGGCATCCTTAGAGCAAATAATTTGTTCCATGGCTAGTCAATGCCCACGCAACAGCTTTGTAAACAAAGATAGTATTGCTGCCAAAATGACGATCATAGGCGTCTCGTTTTTAGTGGCATCTAGCCACCAATGCTGGCGTCAAGATCTAATATTGGCGATAATATGCATGTCTGTATTGGTGGCAAGATACAAGCAGCACCTTTATCAACTCGCATGCAGTTACACACCAAGGCGGTACCAGTCAATACTGTACATTTGGATTGTATCGCATGATTCTGAAAGAAAATAAAACTTTTGACAACTCCACAAACAGCAAGGTAGAGTATGCAGACATGGTACTCATGTGTATGACATAAATACCTATCTGGCTCAACCGTTGTACAAGAAGTGATCACAATGTAATGACAGTGAGACCATTTATTTCGACAACACATAGTGAAATCCAAATAGTTTTTCAAAGTTGCAACTCCCTTCCTACCTCTATGTAGCGTTTCATACTCCTTCAACACTTCATGAAATAGTCATGGTACTCAGAGGTCTTATGCGAAGAATATCCTTGTTTGCGATTGCACCTTTTATCTTTTGAAACAACAAAAAATCACATGGAGTAAATTTAGATAAGTAGGGTGAATAGGGGGGAAGTATGGTTCCCTACTGCTCCGGGAACTGCATAAGGGGGCACTTTGTGGGGGCAACATTAGCGTGGTGTTGCAAATGGTACGATCGGCGGTGAGACTGGTGCGGACTTGGCCAGGATTTGAGGAAGAACCTGATAAGTGTACTCTTGGGTTATGATAGTAAACTGTTGAGGCATAATGGCCCTCAAAAACTAAAGGGATCGGTGAAATGGCGCTTGCTGCTGCGAAAGCCATCCTTCAAAATCCAAGGTCGAAGCTCTTCATCACTCAACCATACCAGGTTGAACTACATGACTCTAAAAGTAAAGAAAAAAATCCAACACTTATCGCCGGTAATAACACCTGAGCATTATCTGAGCAACTTTCCGAACCATTTGGCTCAAATTCAGCCGTTCAGAGACCCGTTCGCTCTTCTGCTCTTTCGTTAGCAAATGTGGTATCCATCAAGCACGCTTCTTTCTCAGCCGTAGGTGTTTATACATGGTGTTATGTGCACTCCTATAATTGATATCTAGCCTAAAGGGTAAGAATCAAAGAGCAACAATTACATATTCGTCATTGATGACCTGTGCATGGACTGTTATTTCTTTGGTCAGGAATGTCAAAGGGTATCGAGTGCGATGGTTATCTTCCAACTAAGTGTTCCAGCTGCCAAATCCAATTTCACTCGGATCTCCATTGCTAGTAATAGTGGAAACTTCTTTTAAGAAAAATTTATTTCCCAACAATATATTCGTCCTATCTTCCAGGCGGGAGACAAGGGAGGCGAGAGGATACTAAACGTAATTTACACCTTTCAGGCACCCTCGTGGCCTGAAGAAGGAATTTCACCCTAACGGGATCTGTCTTGCAGCCTGCCTACAAGGAAACACATGACCTGCGATTACCAGCCACATGCACAATCTCCATACAGCAGGAAAAAATATAGAGAGAGGAATTGATATATTTTTGATAAATTCTACTCTCTTCTGATAGCCTTACCGTCAGATCTACAAAGGCATCAGTCTCAGCTCCCCAAGGCTTTAGACACACAATTCTACACAATGCACACGCCACAGAAGATCTTTTAGGCTAAAATACAACCACATGGACACAAAGGAAAGTTGCATATCTCTATCTCGGCTTTATATTTAGCTTTTACCGACCCTAATGGCGTATCTGCAAGACTATAAGAAAGCGCCCTTTCCCGCAAATTTACAATCTACATCATTCATATATAAAACTTGCATTCACAACTGCACAACACACACACACACACACACACACACACACACACACACACACACACACACACATTGGCCTTCATCCTGTCCGAACGAACATATGAAGAAATACTGGAGCTGTTAGAACTACCAACGCTTGAACAAAGAGAAAGAGGCGATCTGCTGACCATCTATAGAATCATGAAAAACATGGAGACCTTGAACAAAAAGGATCTATTAGATTGGGATATGAGAGAAACTAAAGAATATGGTAAAAAATATATTTATATAAAGACGTGGTGTGTGCAGAAACAATACACAATTTCAAGATAAAGTTGGACAAGGGGAGGTACGGAGACGGGACAACACGAGCGTAGCTATCCTCCCGTAAGACTGTAACAAATGTGAATCTAGTGTAGTGGGTGATGAATATCATGTTGTTTTAGAATGTAACAACCAGATAATTAGGCAACTTAGGCAGCAATATAATATTATTCCAGAATGCTATCGAACTTGGCCGAACAGATTCAAGTTTTGTTCTTTGATGCAGTGTAACAATATTCATATATTGAAAAAAAAATGTTTATTTTTTGGATAAAATATATGAAATGTTTAGGTAGTAAATGTATTCGGTTTAATTTAGTTGTGTTAATACAAAAAAATGTATTACAGTAACTAGAAAAATATGTTAGGATATTGTAAAAGAGCTGTGCTCCATACTTCTGGTTTGAGCCAAAAAAATTTAATCAAATCAAATTTAATTTAATTTATTCAATTCACAGCGAGAAAAGAGATCAATCAATGGTCACTTTGCCTCTATCTGTCAAACTTTCCCTCCGCTCTACTCAACTTCTCTCCCTTCCTGTCGGGGGCTGGTTGGCATAGTTGGGTAAGGCGGTAAGGCCTCTGGTGTTGGCGGCCCGGGTTCGAATCCTTGCCAAACCTAGTTGCCAGTGGGAAATGTAGCGCTTTACCGTTAACCCTAGTGGTGCCATATGACCTAAGCTGTTGCGGCACCTCATGTAATCATTTCCATTATTTCCCTTCCTATCTCTCCGCTCTCTCCCCTCCTCCCACCATCCAAGTGGTGGATGTATTCAAGAGAATATTCCAATCTAAACCTCGATCCTCCACACCTAATGACCTTTCCACTAAAGTTTATAGAGTTTGCTCCAGAACTAGCTACATCCATTCTTTCTATAACAAATGCATCTCTCTCTCAATATGCATGCCACGTGGACTCTCACCCATCCCTAAAACTCCCATTTCACAGCCCATCAGTGACCTCAGGCTAGTTGCTATCACAACTATGCCTAGCCTAATCTGTGAAGACTTGGCATTCGACTAGAGTTACAACAAAATTAGTAACTCTCTTGAAATCTAACATTTTGTCAACATCAGAGCCACCTTCATATCTTATTACCTAATTACCTAATTCTAGAGTGTGAATTCATTCACAGTCACCAAGACAAACAAAAGATCTCTCTATCTGTTGCTTTTGTGGACTTCAGAAAAGCCTTTGATCACACCTAGATCACACTGTTATCAATAATAAAACCATCGATCTAGGTCTCCTTCCCCACCTGATAGCGTAGCTTCCTGACTTTTTTACAGATAGGTGACAAGCTCCTGCTTAACTAGCTTTTAACTTTGCTATGTTCCATGAGACGGAGAAACGGGTGCAGCATCCTACTCGTATTCCTGATCGTCTTTTCTTTCTATATGACGATAAACGAATAAACAATTGGCCCACTTATATGGTAGAGCCGAGTGGATTCGAGAAAATCATCCAAAAAATGGAATAAAGGTCTTGAAACTTCCCTCTTGAATAAGTTCACATTATTGGAAAATGGAAATACAGAAGCAGGCAGGGAGTTCCAGAGTTCACCAAAGAAAAAATCTCGTGCAGTGATATTCTATTGGATAGCATAGAATCAAAAGCTTTTTGTCTCATAAATTCCTCTCCTTTGACTGCTTGTGTTCAGTCTCTTAATGATGTTGTATATCTTGCTATCTTTTATCGTAATTGGGTTATTTTTTTTCAGATGAGGGCTTTTACGAGAATTTATGTGGTAAAAGAGACCACCTAATGGAGACCTCCTATTTGAATGCCCGCCCATTTTGGAACCATGAGTGGATGCCCAGTCATCCCTCGGACCGTGGCCATGACTGGAACCAACACGCCCTCAGCCCCCAGAGGGCACGTCATTTTACTATACCACAGCTAATTATGATAATTGTTTTTTCGATCTTGCTAACTCAATACCTATCCTCCTTCTTCTGCAACATCATTGGACAAGACTTTTCTTTATTTCTTTTATCTTTATGCTGTCCAGCTCACAAATGCAAGGGTTAACTTGTACTCTCATTCATTCATCCCTTTCTTTCGTAAACTCTGGAAATCTGCCTGTTTCTGCATATCCCCCTACCTGTGACTTGAATTCATTCAGTATAAAGATTTCATGATATTCATTTTGACGCAGTTTAGAGATCAGCACCTTAGTGGACCTTTTTTAATCACAACATTCCTTGCCACTTGCCAGTTTATTATGCTACAAACATAAAAAAAATATTTGCCACAAAATACTTGTTGCTTTCGATATGCCTCTACAAATAGTCTCTGTGGACACCCTCGTTTGCTTGCGGTTTCCTCTGAAGTGACAGGGCATCCACTACGTAATGTGGCCCTTCTCATGGACCTTGGAGCTTAGTAGACAGACTGCGTACAGCTACATCTTGTCATCAGACACGTACATACAAAACATATGCAGGCTGCTGCATGGCTTGTCTTGCCAGCTTGAGGTCAAGTTTCATTGTATAACACTGCACCGTGTGCAGCTCTTTTTTAGGTGGTCTCTCTGTTGTAAGATCCACTGGTAGGCGGATATCATGATCAAATGTCAGCCGGGCTCAGTGAAGCGGTACGCCATTAGAGTGTGCTCCAGCCACTCCTCCCAATTCTACTGGTTAGCCATGCAGTACCAGACCAGCTGAATCACCAGTATGTCGTTATAGCGCTCCACCATCCCATTGCCCTGAGACTGTAGGGACATAATACGGATCTTCATCACATTCAAGTGACAGCAGGATTTCTGGAAATCTTGCAACTCGAATTCTCGCCTATGGTTCAGGCGAATTCAACTGATACCGTAAAGTAAATGACAAGGAATTCTTCCACCATCTTTGAATCGTGATTGAAGCAGGCACAAACCTCTGGGTAATTGATAAACTGTACCATAGCCACAGACAGAAATCTGTTATCCCTATCCGTATGTTGTCCGATATTTCCGACAATCTTTTCCATCACCGCCCCAATTTGGAATAGTTAGATAGCAGTGCATATCTTAGCAAGACTTCGCTTTGCTGCACACACACGTCAGACATGGCACCACTCCTGCACGTTCTGCTGCTGTCCAACGTAATACACTGTGCAGCATATTGAGCTTCTTAACACCTGGGTAGCCACTGATGCTCACTCATGTCTCTTTATAGGGAGAGGAACATAAATGGTCCCTAAGTTGGCCTTCTCTTCCAGTATCGGCCCTAAATGTCTTAAAACCCTACCTCAACTTTTTCTCCACCAACTTCTGTAACATTTGCAGTTCTTAGATCTAATTTTCAATCTGTAGAACATCATCTCTCCTTTTCTAAACCTCATCTTGTTTTCCTCATCAAAACAGAGGTATCTGAAGCAAATGACAGTAGCCCATTTTCTGTTCCCTGCTACTTTCTCTTTTCTCATTTTTGCTCCAATTTGAGACGTTGAGTCTATGGGCGCATCGACTTGACTTCCTGTCGTATCTACTCTTTTGAATCTTTTGAGTTTTCCACCATTTGGCCTCGATTACAGAGTCACTCTCTAACTATTTTTTTTTATATACTGTCCACCTAATTCCTCTGATTATAGAAATTCTCTGTCTACTCATATTCAAAAATGAAGCATATTCTGTCTCTCTATCTCCATCCCTGGATATTTCAATGTCCACCATCATGCTTCCTGTCTCTACCTACACTGAAAATCCTGGTGAGTTAGTTTTCATGTTCGCTATTTTCCATGAGCTAGAACAATTGGTGCAACACCCTACCCATATTCCTGAACGTTATGGTGATATGTCCAACATTCCTGACCTTGACCTCACCTCTAGTCCTTTTGCTCATGCTGTTTTATTTTTTTTTTCTATTCAAACAATGTGGGCTTTTTACGGGAGTTTATTGGCTAAAAGAGCCGCCGTGGTACAGTGGAACCGCTTGTGTTCTGGGGGCCTTGGAATCCCCGAGCGCATAGGTTCGAATATCGACTACGGTCTGGGTAGAGATTGGGCGTCCACTCGGAGTAACGAGTGTGGGCGGACTTTCAGATCGGAGGCCTCCATTAGATGGTGTCCTTCAGCCCATAAGATTCCCATGAAAAAGCCCATTTTGTATAGATAAAAAAAAGAAAGAAAAGGAGACCACCTAAAAAAGACTTATCTAAAAGCCCTCGTATTTGGGAAGCGTTACCCAGAGTGGATGCCCAATCTCCACTCAGACCGTGGCCAGAAGTCGAGCCTATGTGCTCGGGGATCCCAATGCTCTAAAAGTACAAGCGTTTCCACTGTACCACGGTGTTAAACTATCTTCTCCGTTGGGTTCCTTTGATTACAATCTCTTACATCTACTGCACCTTGTCTAATTCTTTCAATCTTTCTTCAGGAATCCCCAAAGTAGAGATGCCTCAGTCTTTTTGCCCCTGCCAGTTGGAGAACCTCAAGATATAATATGCTGATTTTCCTTGGGATGATTACTACTTCCGAGTCAGGAACCTAATTATGTGTGATGATAGCATAACAGAGATGATGCCACACCACCTTCACTGGACCTCACATGGTAACATACTATCTGGTATCATCACACAGCCTCTGCGGAGCTTCTGGATTGCTAAAGGCGTCCAACAAGCAATTTTTCACGAACGTTCGCTCCGAGCGGAAAGCCCATTTACCATTCCTGCCAGTCACATGGCCGTGGGTGCTGCTAAGAGCCAATAAATCGTGATAGAGCTGTGCTATTCCACCATAAGTTATCTTCATCGCTCAGGTCACCTGTCTTATCTCCTCAAAGTTCTAACAGTCCCTCAAGCGGTGTTCGGACTTACCACGTACGTCTTCAGCAGCATGAGTGAAGACCATGCAGAAAGCCACACTGCTGCATCTTGTGACCCATTTTCTTTTTTAAACAATCTGGGCTATTTATGGGAATTTATGGGCTAAACAAGACTACCTAATAGAGACCCCCTATCTAAAAGCCCACCCACTTGGGAACCGTTACCCCCGAGTGGACACCCAACCTCCAATCAGACCATAGTCAGGATTCGAACCCATGCGCTCGGGGATCCCAAGTCCCCCAGAGCGCAAGCGGTTACACTGTACCCTATACACAAGCTCCTCTGAAACTTTGAAGCTCTCCTTCCTCTAATAACCAGTCTTTCCAGTCTTTGGCCACTTTGAAACAGACAACACGTGTTTCTCTACTTATGTCGAACAGATGCACAGAAATGCATCAGGTTTTTATACATTCATTAGACACCGGCTGCGGTTCTCAGAAAGGCCTTCTTTATCGAGGACTGCATCATAGTTTCTTGTACATTCTTTTGGGTGGGCCTGCTTCATGTACAGATGAAAAACCGTTGAAGATCGTCTATGAAACCGTCCCTTGCCAGAGGACCAACCATGTTCTGCATCGTCGGGTATTTACCTTTTACACCAGGTACGTACGAGGTTTGCATCTGCCCTTCACCAGCACCTTCAAACGCGCCCTGTTCACCTTTGATTGCTAGTAGTGGCCGAAGCGGCGATGCAGGGCTTCCACCACGTCCCTATAGGAGCCACCATCAACCAGCGTCAGAAGTCCCATAACCTACACTGTCTTGTCTCGTAGCCACGTGACTAGGTGCTGGAACTGCTTCACATCGCTATGCCCGTCGAGGTCCAGCACCTTTACATCGAAATTTTTCGGCTTCCTTTATCAGTGGCCGATCCTCAACAACAATGGCGGTGATCTTCGACACCTGCGACTTCCTTCCTCACTATTGAGATGCAAGTAAAGGTAGGATTAGCTTCAAATGAGGGGATGGAACACACGGCTCACACTGATCTCTATGCTCTTTCCACTTCTCCGCCATTTTTTCCCACACAACGTTTTGGTAATCCACCTTTTACTAGCACATCGCCACATCCTGCACCAACCCTTCGGACTTCTGCCTGAGGTTGGTTGTACCCTCATAGTTCTTCCATTTCTCCTTCAATTCCTTCTTGAATGGGCCCATTCATGCCCTGCTGGCTCTGGTTCTTCATCGGCTGCATCTCGAACTATAGGGCGAATCTAACGTTCTCCACCTCCTAAATTCTGTTTCGACTCCTGCTCTAACTTTTCTGGTCGCTGTAACGGTTGTTACCTCTGCTTGCTGTGCCATTTTTTTTTTTTTTTTTTTTTTTTTTTTTTGTGTGTGTGTGTGTGTCTCATCACCATATGTGATGACTGTTGAGCTATCCAGTGCATTACCAGATCCAACTTGTCTGGCTTCTTTGTGGCAGGGCAAACAACACATCAGCACTCGGCAACACCTATGTAGAATGTCTTGAGCGCCTGCCAGCCAGACAGACTATGGGTTACAATCTCACTTCTGACATCACTGTTATGAATCCCTTCCTTCATCGGAACAGGCACTTTCTCAGTTCACCAGGTGGGAGACATGGGAAACGAGAGGGTAGCACAAGTTTGCATTGTATAAATAAAAAAAAGGAGCTTACACCTGTCAGACACTCTCGTGACCTGAGACTGGAATGATTTCACTTGTGAGTCCTTTCGGGGAAACACACGTCTTTTTCTCTTAGCGGAAACAATACTATTGATCAGTCATCACTAGCCGCATGCATACTGTCCAGACAAGAACATGTCTATAGAAAGATTTCGCCGTTAGGTCTACAATGGCACCAATCTCATCTCTACATCGCTTCAGACAAACGATTTTACGCAAACACACTCCATGCAAGGTCTTTCAAGCTGAGACACAAGCAATTGGGCACAGAGCAGTTATGCAGGTTGCTTGGTAATCTTTACCAACTACTGCAGTTACTGTCATCACCGCCCTTTCCCACCAATTTGGGGATCATCCACATCACAGAAAGTTTGTATTTTCAACTGCACACACACACACACACACACCGCGTAGTGCAGTGGTTAGCATGCTAGACTCACAACCGAGAGGGCCCAGGTTCGAGTCCCAGGCGCGGCGATGCAAATGAGCAAGCCTCTTAGTGAGTATCTAGCTCCTGTTCACCTAGCAGCAAGTAAATACGGGATGTAACTCAAGGGGTTGTGGCGTTGCTGTCCCGGTGTGCAGCGTGTGATGTGGTTTCAGTCCTACCCGAAGATCGGTTTACGAGCTCTGAGCTCGCTCCGTAGGGAAAAGGCTGGCTGGATGACCAGTAGGCGACCGCGACAGTGAATCACACACACACACACACACACACACACAGGAATTGAGAAAAAATATATATAAACAGAAAAAGATACATGGGTAGTCTAAAACTCCATCATTGTAGATGACAGTATAATGAAAAATGTGATGGATCTACAGTCAAAACATGAAATGTGGTGGTTATGCAGTAATTTGCATATACTTTCTGATAAAAAAAAGTTTCATATGAGGATAAATGATCACGTTAACCTTATAACACATAATCTCTCTCTCTCTCTCTCTCTCTCTCTCTCTCTCTCTCTCTCTCTCTCTCTCTCTCTCTCTCTCTCTCTCTCTCTCTCTCTTACATAGGCCCCGGCGTTCTTGTTGTCCCAGGAGAACTCGCCAGGAACGTTGCCGATGCCGAACTCATCCCAGAACTGTTTGGCCTTGTCCAGGTACTGTTGTTCGTTGGTAGCGCGGTACAACCAAAGAGCGGACCAGCACAGCTCATCCCCATAACCACTCCACGACCTGACCATCAGATGCAGAACAAATAACAATAATGAAACGGATAACTTATTAGATTTATGTAGCATGGTGGACACAACAAAGGTTGCGTACGCAAAATTCTTTTGATCAATAACTAAGAACGAGAAATAATGTGTTTAAAAAAACTAAGTAAAATTAGTAAATTGGTTATCAAAGATGTAAGCTAGATTTACTATCAGGTCATGTTTTTCTTTTTTTTTTTTTTTGTTTCTTTTTTTGTGGGGAGAAGAAAAGGCTTGCAATATATTTTCCGCCGTGTGGTCTTGATAATGTCTTATAGTAAGACAAGATGATGTGATGGAAGTAGACAGTGGCTGTCACGTGGCTTAGAGATGAATGGAGCCTTGTAGTCGTGAGGTGAGAGAGTGAGTGTCTGATGCCTGAACCAGCGAGAAACGGAATGTCTGTCCGCTTTTTTTTTTTTTTTTTTTTTTAATGAGGTTCTTAAGGGAGCAAAGTAACTCAAGGAAGAGATGAAATCGGCCAGTCAGTGAAGAGGACGAGAGGTGAAATGGACGATTTGAGTAGGAAGTTTGTGCAAAGTGACAGGAGTTGGGCGAACACAGGTGATTTCCCCAATGGGAAGGCATGTCTCCTGAGATGAGAAGCCGTTGTCCTATGGGTGATCGAAGGAAATATAGAAAAGTTTATTTTTAGTGAGGGGAGGGAACACGTGTGTGAGTTATATATATATATATACATACATATATATATATATAGAGAGAGAGAGAGAGAGAGAGAGAGAGAGAGAGAGAGAGAGAG
>CM035223.1:4875050-4885514 GCA_020233015.1 Callinectes sapidus
ATATATATATATATATATATATATATTTATTTATTTATCCATTCCCCTTACCCTAATGTTCTTCAAGAATCTTTCTTAGAGTACGTTATAAAGTAACTTTCCAATTAGCTAGTAATGGTTATTTATCTACAACGCACCTGGAGCTCCTTGGTGGATCTTAAAAGCGGGACGATACATGGTCATATCCTCAGGGCGTCCCCAGAAGGCGTGGTCCGCGTAGCCGTCCCCAACCTGGCCATAGAACTCCCTCTCGGCTGTATGGCACTTAATGAAATAGTCTGTGGCCCAACGCACAGCGGCGCGCCCATAGTCTAGCTGTCCTGCAGGGAAAGTGTGAGGGGTCCAAGGACCATACTCTGGAACACTACCACCCACATCACCACTACCCTAAATTAAGAAATGCTCTAGTTCAAAACACATGTGTTTATTCTATGGGTGTCTACGGTTAACAAGATTTGTACTGTATTATCAGGAGGTACACTCTTGAAAACCCAGTTAATCTCCTCTCTACTTTTTGAAAACATTTGTGATGAGAGACCAAAGAGTTTTAGGATATAGTTAGTCTCTCTCTCTCTCTCTCTCTCTCTCTCTAGATATATATATATTATATATATATATATATATATATATCTCTATCTATCTATATATATCTTAATCTCTATACAGTTATATATATATATATATATATATATATATATATATTTAGGACAAGTTACAAGAGGATCTTTTGAAAGCTTCACTATGACTATGTACTAACAATCTGATTACGGAGTCCAATTCCATTCTTCTCTTACAGAATTTGAAAATCCACACATGTCATGGTAACAACAATCTTACCAGCCTTGATATGTCCCTCCGTGAAGTCAATAAGACCCCAGGACAATACGGTGGTGGTAAACGCCATTGGGAACCCGAACTTTACATGATCACCAGCTGCGGTTATTGAAAAAGAAGAAAATAAGGTTTTATCATTGTTTTAAAAATAAAGTATGAAAAAGGTAAATAGATAATTGCAAGGCCGTAGTTACAAGCAACAAACTTGTTACATTGGTCTCATGAATGTACTTTTTTTCAAAGTGAAGAAAGAGAAAGCGACAATACAAAAAGTAAGTCAAGAGAAATAAGATTAAATAAATGAAGTTCCTCAAAAAAAAAAAAACAATAAAAAGTAATGTATGCTCTCTTTAACACACAGATCCTGGGTTGGGTTAATATGAAAATCAGCAGTTATTTCATTTGATTCCAAAATTACACATACATTACACAATTTTTATTAGTTAAAAAAATCTTAGTAGACACCTGTCGAAACGATATTTTTTAGCAGTAGATGTTACTGCTAAACCCAGCCTACCCCATATTGCACTCTCTTGGTAGTCCTTCACCTCAAACGTAGTGAGTCCGTCGAGAGACATCGAATTGAATGCAATTTTCTTTGATTCTAACCCAAACCCATATATATATATATATATATATATATATATATATATATATATATATATATATATATATATATATATATATATATATATATATATATATGATATATATATATATATATATATATATATATATATATTTATATATACATATATATTCTATATCTATATATATATCTATATTTTATATATATATATATATTATCTATCTATATATATAACTATATATATATGTATATATATATTGTTACGAACCCATGTATGGGGAGGTGGCCGTGGCCGTGGGTATGTGTGTATGTATGTGCGTGGTGGGTTTGAGAGTAGAAAAAGAAGCGACGGGTCTGGGACGGGAAGGAGAGAGAGAGGCGCATCGGAGCGAGGCAGATGGAATGTTAATGATTCAGAAAATCGTCCCGGCCACAGGCAGTGAGGGGAGAGAGCAGAGAGGAGATAGTTGGGGCCCAGTGAGGAGGACAGAGGGAAGAGCTGCCTGGTTTCCCCTCGTTCCTGGACAGATATATTCTGACTGCCATGTAATAGTGCCTGTGGGTTGGCAGTGTGTGCGCCTGGACTGCGTGTGCCTAGTTGACATGTGGAAGCCTGCTGGGAGGCCGTGAATGAGGTGTGAGGAGGCTCGAGCTGCCGCCTTGCCGTGTCGTCTTGCTGAGCGCGCCTTTGTCATCGTGTGAGGCGTGTCACGGTCCCCCGTGTTACCTGTAGTGCTGGCTGAGTAAACTAGCCAAAGTGAGTTTGCTTTGTCCCCCATTTTGAGCTGCTATAGGTACACTTCGCTACACTTGCCCATCCGAACCGTGTGGAAGTTATGCAACCCCCCTATGCCCTGTTGCTCTGCTTGTGCACCTGGGAGGCCTGTGTGAACCCTGTGGGCTGAGACGTGCTGCTGAGGGCAGAGAGAGGGTGTGAAGAAGAGAAGAAAAGGGGGGGTGAACGTAACAATATATATTGTTGCGACGGCGCTTAGTGTGAAGATAGCGTTGACAATACTATTAGATTGGCAATTATGACATTGGTGCAGAGGTGGTAGTGAGGGCCGGAGTTTGCGGCCAGGTGGATATCTTATGTCTGATTGGCCAGTAGAAGGGACGCGACCTAATACGCGGCTGGAGGGGCGACACAAGGGAAAGGGGGGCTGTTGTCAGCAAATAGTTTCTGCCGCCGGCCCGCCGGGCCCGGCGGGCAGCGACAGGCAGTGCGAGTGAGGGGAGAGAAGAGAGAGGAAGAAGTCGCAGCCCAGTTAGGAGTGTGAGAGGACGCCTGCCTGCCCCGCTCTCCCTGAGGATGAGAGCGCCTGCCTGTCTCCCTTGAGGACGCGATCCTGCCCTATTTGTGTTGTGGTATAAGTACTGTGTGCCATCCTGTATTAACTCTTGTGTGCCAGTAAAGTAAGGAAGTTGTTCCTTGCCTTTAACTGTATTCCTGCCTCTCTGAGTAAGTCTCGGGTCTGTGGGTCTGTACCTCGCTCGCCTTGCTAGCCACGAATCTTCGGCCGAGAAGTGTCCCTGTGTGTGTGCTGCCGACCCCGTGCTGTATGCTGTCCTGAGGGTGACGCTGTTGGTACTTGATAAGAGTGTACCTGTCGTCGCCTTGGAAGCTGTGTTGGTGTGTGTGGACGGGGGGCCAGCATAACAATATATATATATATATATATATATATATATATGGTACCAAGGAAACTCGGATGTGTGTAACCTCTCTCCTTATTCTATTCAGGAAAATTGCATGGACTACACTTATTGCCAAGATGTTAGGTTAACTACTCTTACACACATATAAAATATAACTAATGTATGTGTTGGTTTATCGATGGAAGGTGTGTGCTAGGAAAAAAATAATGTTTTTTTTAACAGAATAAGTTTGTTTTAGTTACTCGAGAGAGTGGGAAGGAAGGAGTGTGTGTAAGAAAACTGGTTTAGGGGCCAACTCTGGTAATTTTGGGTGCACACTACAACTTTACTCACAGTGAGGTCTATTAACCCTAGGTATAGTCTTATAGATCAGTTCAGAAAGTGCTGTGAGCTTACCATCAAAGGTAGCTGTTAGTTAACTTGGTGAACGTCTCCCTTTGTGCCTCATAAATCAAGGAGGCAGTCACAGCCTTTTGAATCCCCCCCCATCTCTCAACTTTTCCTTCATTAATTTCTGCAACCTTCATTGTCTTGGAACTAACTCTCAATGTCTAGAACACTACTTCTTCTCTAGTAAACCTTACTTTCTTTTCCTTACTGAAACACAGGTGTCTGAGGTAACTGACAGTAGTCTTTATTTTGTTCCATCCAACTTTCTTCTCATTTTCGTTCAAACGACTTGACTTGCTCGTGCCTACGCTCTTCATTCTTTCACATTTTCCACTCTCTGCTTCCACTTTAAAAGTCAGTCTCTAAATAAGTCTTCCCTTCATCCTTTTACTACATTTTTTCAAAGCATTTAACCTAGATAGTGGAACATTTTTTGTCTATCTAACCTTTCGGTACAACATCCTACATTGGTACAACATCCTACTTGTATTCCTGATCATCTTGTGGATATGCCTAAAATTCTTGACCTTCCTCATCTCTAATCCCTCTTCTCATGATGGTACCCTATCTTCATTGTTAGGTTCCTCCTATGATTATCTCATTTCTATATCTTATCCTATTTTTTTCAATCATTCCTCGGGACACCGTGAAGCAGAGTTGTCTCTAGCGTTTCGCCTCTCAAGTTGAGATAAATTGAGGAGGTTGGCTATTATGTTGATTTTCAGCAGAATCATTACCCAAGCTCAATGTACTGAGTGTGTAACATAAGTGATATTTGGCATGGAGCCGTAAACTCCTAACTCTTTCTCTAAACCTACCTTCTACCTACCTAACTTATAAAGTGGAGCACATTCTGACTCTCTTTCGTTTTGCGGAGATCTCCATTCTTGGAGACTTCAATGTTCACCACCAGCTTTGGCTATCCTCTCCCTTCACTGACCATCCTGGTGAACTTGCCTATCACTTTGCTATTCTACATGACCTAGAGCAACTGGTGCAACACCCTACACGTATTCCTGTCCGTCTTGGAGGTACGTCCAACATTTTTTACCTTTTCCTAACCCCTAATCATTCTGCTTATGCTGTCACCCATTCATCTCCGTTGGGTTCCTCCGATCACAATCTCATATCTGTATCTTGTCCTATCTCTCCAATCCCTCCTCAGGATACTCCAAAGCGGAGATACATTTGGCGTTTTGCTTCTGCTAGTGGGGAGACCTGAGGAGGTTTTATGCTTTTTTTTCTTGGAACAATTACTGCTTCCGCGGCAGAGACCCATCTCTGTGTGCTGAGCGCATAACAGAGGTGATAGAGTCTGGCATGGAGGCGTTTATTCCTCATTCTTTCTCTCAACCTAATCCTTCCAAACCTTGGTTTAACACAGTTTCCTTTCGTGTTCTCCATGATAGAGAGGTGGCCCACGAAAAGTACTTGAGCCTACCATCACCTGAGTCTCTTGCGCTTTATATTTATGGCCGAAATCATACCAAGTCTGTTCTTCAACTTGCCAAAGACTCCACATTCATATAAAGTGTCAAAATCTTTCCCGATATAACTCACCTCGAGACTTCTGGCATCTAGCCAAAAAAAATCTCCAACAACTTTACTTCTTCATTTCTCCCTCCTTTAGTTCAACCTGATGGCACCAATGCAATCTCATCTATCTCTAAAGCTGACATCTTTGCTCAAACCCTTGCTAAAAACCCTACATTGGACGATTCCGGGCTTGTTCCTCCTTCTCCTCATCCCTATGAGTACTTCATGCTACCTATTTAAATCCTTCGTAATGATGTTTCCCATGCCCTCACTGGCCTAAACACTTGGAAGGCTTATGAACCTGATGGGGTCCCTCCTATTGTTCGACGAAAATGTGACTCCGTGCTTACACCTTGCCTAGTCAAACTCTTTCAACTCTTTCATTCTTGCTGGAAGTTTGCCTACATTCAGCCTGTTCCTAAAAAGGGTGACCGTTCTAATCCTTCAAATTTCCGCCCTATTGCTTTATTCTTCTGCTTATCTAAAGTTTTTAAATCTATTTTCAACAATAAGATTCTTAAACATCTATCACTTAACAATCTTCTATTTGATCGCCAGTATGGCTTCCGTCAAGGCCGCTTTACTGGTGATCTTCTGGTTTCCTTACTGAGTCCTGGTCATCCTCTTTTAGAAATTTTGGTCAAGCTTTCGCTGTAGCTCTAGACATATCAAAAGCTTTTGATAGAGTCTGGCACAAAGCTTTAATTTCTAAACTACCTCTCTACGGCTTCTATCCCTCCCTCTGCAGCTTCATCTCAAGTTTCCCTTCTGATCGTTCTACTGCTGCTTTGGTAGACGGTTACTGTTCTTCCCCTAAATATATCAACAGTGGTGTTCCTCAAGGGTCTGTCCTATCACCCACTCTCTTCCTATTATTCACCAATGATCTAAATCAAACTTCTTGCCCTATCCACACCTATGCTGATGATACCACTTTGCACTTTTCCACGTCTTTCCATAGACGACCAACTCTTCAGGAAGTACACAGCTCACGCAGTGAAGCCTCAGAACGCCTAACTTATGATCTCTCTAAAATTTCTGATCGGGGCAAAACAAACTTAGTGTTGTTCAATGCCTCAAAAAAGTCAATTCCTCCACCCATGAACTCGTCATAACCTTCCAAATAACTATTCCCTCTTCTTTAATGACACTCAGCGGTCCCCTTCTTCTACACTGAACATTCTCGGTCTATCCTTTACTTGTAATCTAAACTGGAAACTTCACATCTCTTCTCTAGCTAAAACAGCTTCTATGAAGTTAGGTGTTCTGAGCCGTCTCCGCCAGTTTTAATCACCTCACCCAACTGCTAACTCTATACAGGGGAGTCATCCGTCCATGTATGGAGTATGCTTCACATGTTTAGGGAGGCTCCCTTCATACAGCTCTATTGAACAGGGTGGAATCAAAAGCTTTTCGTCTTATCAACTCCTCTCCTCTGACTGACTGTCTTCAGCCCCTTTCTCATCGCCGCAATGTTGCCTCTCTTGCTCTCTTTTACCGCTACTTCCATGCTAACTGTTCTTCTAATCTTGCTAACTGCATGCCTCCCCTGCTCCCGCGGCCTCGCTGCACAAAACTTGCTTCTTCATTTCACCCCTATTCTGTCCACCTCTCTAATGCAAGAGTTAACCAGTATTCTCAGTCTTTCTTCCCTTTCTCTGGTAAGCTCTGGAACTCTCTTCCTGCCTCTGTATTTCCACCTGCCTATGACTTGAACTGTTTCAAGAGAGAGGTATCAAGACACTTATCCCATTCTTTTGGCTCATGAATCTGAACTTTCCAAGGACTGGCACTAAATTGGGCTTTTTTGTTTTATTTTTGTTGCCCTTGGCCGCCTCCCTTCTACATAAAAAAACCCTTAAGCTTGCAAACATTGGTTTAATTAACACTGCCTCTTCTTGCGCTATACATGATAGACAGGCTGCGCACAAAAGGTACTGCCATCACCTGAATCTCATATGGTTTATATTTCAGGCTGGAATCATGCCAATTCTGTTCTTCAATTTGCTAAAAGGTCATTTATCAATAGAAAATTTGAAAATCTTAGGAAACAAACACCCTTCAAGACTTCTGGCATCTGGCCAAAAAATCACCATTAACTTTGCTTCTTTATGATTTCCTCCTTTATTTCATTCTGATAGCACCACTGTCATTGCATCTATCTCTAAAGCTGAACTTTTCTTTCAAACCTTTGTTAATGACTCTTTAGATGATTCTGGGTTTGTCACTCTCTCTCTTTCTCCCTTTGTCTATTTCAGACTTTTAATTAACATGCCTTTCATTGATGTTTCCCATGCTCTAGCTGGGTTAAACCCTCACGAAACTTTTTTATGTAAGAAGCTGGCCAAAGGCAAGTAAGATAATAAAAAAAAAGCCACTAATTTGTCAATCCTCTTATAGATCCGAAAAAAAATTGCTGGAAGACAGAGACAAATGTCTTGAAATCTCCCTCTTTAATAAAATCATGTTCTCTACCTTTCCTTTACCTAATCCTAATGGAACTTCTTCCATCACATCTTTCTCTAAACCTGAACTCTTCTCTCAAACCTTTGCTAATTACTCTTACTTGGATGATTCTGGACTTGTTCCTCCTTCTTCTCCTCCCTCTATTTCATGCCTTTGGTGGTTATGTAAGAAGCTGGCCAAAGGCAAGTAAGATAATAAAAAAAGCCACTAGTTTGTCAATCCTCTTATAGATCCGAACAAAAAATTGCTGGAAGACAGACACAAATGTCTTGAAATCTCCCTCTTTAATAAAATCATGTTCTCTACCTTTCCTTTACCTAATCCTAATGGAACTTTTTCCATCACATCTTTCTCTATACCTGAACTCTTCTCTCAAACCTTTGCTAATTACTCTTACTTGGATGATTCTGGACTTGTTCCTCCTTCTTCTCCTCCCTCTATTTCATGCCTTTCGTTAAAATTCTCCACAGTGATGCTTTCCATGGCCTAGCTGGTCTATATTCCCGGAAAGCTTAGAGATCTGATGGGGTCCCTCATATTGTTTTCAAAAACTATGCTTCCGTGCTTGCACCTTCCTGGTCAAATTCTTTTACCTCTGGCTATCGACTTTTACCTTTCCTTCTTGCTGGAAGTTTGCCTACATTCAGTCTGTCCCTAAAAACGGTGACCCTTCCAATCCCTCAAAATATCACCCATCCTTCAATCTCGTGCATGTCTAAAGTTTTAGAATTCATCATCAATAGGAAGATTCTTTCACAATCCTCTATCTGATCGTCAGTATGGCTTCCGTCACAGTCATTCTACTGGTGATCTGACTAAGAGGTTGAGTCTTGGCCATCCTCTTTTAGCAATTTGGGTGAAACTTTAATTGTTGCCTTAGATACAGCAAAAGCTTTTGATAGAGTCTGACACAACACTTTCATCTCAAAACTCCCCTCATAGAGTTTCTATCCTTCTCTCTGCAACTTTTCTCAAGGTCTCTTTCTGACCGTTTTATTGCTGCTTTGGTAAACGGCGATTGTTCTTCTCCTAAATCTATTAACAGTGGTGTTCCTATCGTCCATTCTTTCTACTTTTCTTTACTGAGTTTTAAACCAAACTTTCTGTCCTATCCATTCCTACGCTTATGATACCACTCTACACGTTTTCATTTCTTTCCAGAGACGACCAACACTTGAGAAAGTTAATACTTCAAACAGAGAAGCCAGAGAACGCCTGACCTCTGATTTCTAAGATTTCTATTTGGGCCTGAGAAAACTTAGCAGTGTTCAATGCCTCAAAAACTCCATCTATCAAAATGACACAACCTTCCAGGCACTTATCACTTTTTCTTTAATGATATACAGCTTTCTCCCTCTTCTACGATGAATATTCTCGTTCTCCTTTACTTTCATTTACTCTCCTAAACTGGAAACTTCACTTCTCATCTCTCGCTAAAACAGCTTATTTGAAGTTAGACGTTCTGAGGCGTCTTCGCCAATTTTTCTCATCTCCCAACTCTGTACAAGGACCTTATCTTTAGATATATGGAGTACTCTTCGCAGGTATGGGGAGTTCCACTCATATTATTAGATAAGGTGGAATCAAACATTTTTCGTCTAATCAACTTCACTCTGACCGACTGCTTTCTGCTTCTCTCTCTCTCTCTCTCTCTCTCTCTCTCTCTCTCTCTCTCTCTCTCTCTCTCTCTCTCTCTCTCTCTCTCTCTGCATGCCAACTGCCCTATTGATCTTGCTAACTGCATGCTCCCCCCCTCCTAGGGTCTCGCTACACAAGACTTTATTTTTCCTCTCATCCCTTTTCTGTCCAACTCTCTAATACAAGAGTTAACCAGTATTACCAATCGTTCCTTTTGTTGGTATTTTGAACTTATGACCTGACTGTATTTAAGAGGGAGATTTCAAGGCAATTGTTCCTGACTTTTGGCTATTTTTTTTTTTTTTTTATCCTACAGGGGACAGGTAATTAGTGGGCTTTTTATTTTCACTATTTTTTTGTTGCCTTTGGTCACCTTCCCCCTCTTAGATAAAAAGTGGGAGCGCTCCTCTTACACAGTTTTATTGAATAGGATGGGATCAAAAGGTTGTTTTTTTTTTCTTTCTCTCTCTCTCGTTTTATCAATACATATTTTATAACTAACTGTATTCAGCCCCTTTCTCACCGCCGTAATCTTGCATCTCTTCCTATCTTCAATCATGCCAACTGCTTTCTGATCTTTGTAACTGTATGCCCACCTTTTCCTGCGGACCTGCTGCACAAGACCCATATTCTGTCCAACTCTCGAATGCAATAATCAATCAGTGCTCTCATTCACTCATATCTTTCTCTGGTAAACTCTAGAACTACTTACCTGCTTCTGTATTTCAAGCTTCTTATCACTTGATTTCATTGAAGAGCTAGGTTTCAAGACTCACCTGCCTTTTTTTTTTTTTTTTTTTTTTTTTTTTTTTTTTTTTTGCAAACATTTGCGATTGATCCGTGAGACTGATTCGAGGCATAATACCGGCGAAGTCCGTCAACGCCAACTGCTGCTACATGGGCATGTTGCATGATACCCGGAAGCCGATCCTGCTTATTGGGTTGCCTCCGAAAGGGATAACCCAGCATGGAGGAGGCCAAGGAGATGCCCACAGAACTCATGGCTGCGGCAAGTCGATGCCTCCTGCTGGGAGTTATTCATTATGGGAAGGGAGCCTGCGGGGAGACTCCCGAGGTATGACAGGCAGGAGTGGCGTCGTAGGGCGAGCGAAGTGACACGCTCCCCGACGTAAGCCCTTATGATTGATTGATTGATTGATTTTGTTAATTATTACGGTCCTGCAAGGGAACTGTCACCTCAGGTCCTTTTCTTTTGTTTCACTCTGTATGGCCTTTGGCCAGCATTTCCCTCATGAGTTAAAAAAAAAAGGAGGATTATAATAAAGAGATGTTGAAAGAAAAGAGAGGATCCCTATAATCCCCAGACTCGCCACTGCCCCCCCCCCCCCCCC
>CM035223.1:4899673-4926169 GCA_020233015.1 Callinectes sapidus
TTTTCCTCTTCGTCTTCTTCCTCGTCTTCGTCTTAGTCTCCTTTTTCTTTCATTTTTTTCTCCTCCTCCTCTTCCTCCTCCTCCTCCTCCTCCTTCTTCTTTTCTTCTTCTTCTTCTTCTTCTTCTTCTTCTTCTTCTTCTTCTTCTCGTAGTCTGAGTTGGGTAATCTACCTAAAAGTATATATGTATGCATTTGTCTGTGCATTCACGTGTATATTTTATTATTATTATTATTATTATTATTATTATTATTATTATTATTATTATTATTATTATTATTATTATTATCTTTATTTTTACACTATTGCTGGCAGTCTCGTAAGGGCCAAAACATCTGTTGCTGCTTGATCTTTCCTTTGTGTTCCATTGTGATCCACTAGATTGCCTCACACTGACTGGAAGCAGTGAGGATTTGAAACATCTAAGCCTGTTTTGGTGTGATTTTCCTTGCTGTTTCATTGTAGTCACGCGTGTGGTGGTGATTGCGTCAACACCTGTCTTGTTGCAGGCCGCAGTGTTGCCAATGCGGGGAGAGACCACGGTGGGACTGTTGTGTGTAGTGTGATGTGAGGGTGTGCTTGGTGTAGACTGCTGAAAGACCACGCAGGAAATGGCCGGGTGGGGAGTCAAGGCGTTGAAATGTTAAGGATATGTCGAAGGAACACCCTTTCTCCCTCCCTCCCTCCCTCCCTCCTTCCCTCCCTTCCAGCGCCTCCTGCTCCCCGCCTCCTGCCACCTGTCACTCTCTAGATGGTTTTTGTCTTAACTTACAACAACATTTCTTTAAGCATTTCCACGCTGCACTTCCAATGTTGACAGAATGTTCCAGTTGAAGTTACACGCTTTTTTTTTATTTTTTTTTTTAAGATGTTTCCTTCTTTTTGTAGGGTTGTAGTGATATATTAACTACATTTTCTACAATGGAAATATCTCGTCTTAACAACGTACTGTAGCTTTCCTTTAAATACTTCCAACGTTTTCAGAATGTTTCAGTGGAAGTTACACGTTTTCTAAGTTTTTTTTATTTTATTTTATTGTTATTATTATTTTTTTTTTTTTTACCCTTTTTTTCAGGGGGACAGATTAAAAATATTTCTGCGTAAGATATTTTCATTTTATTATTATTCTTTTTAACATTTGGGGGGACAGATTAACATTTCTGCATAGGATATTGTTTTTTTTTTTTTTTTTTTTTTTTAACAATTACCGCATTTTTTCAACACTGTGTCCCACCTCAAGTGTTTACAGAATATTTCATTTAAATTTGTATATACCTACGGTTTTTTTTTTTATTGGTGTGTATTATTTTTCGGTTCTATTGACAAAGGTCCATCCATTCAGGGTTTTTAAGAGTCTTTCCCCAGTTAATAACGTAGAAATCTTGTCACTCTGTCCGTAAAACCATAAAAAAAAAACACCTTAAAAATCTCATGTAAATTCAAGTAAAGCTTTTTGAAATAGTGGAGGTGAAGCAGAGAAATGTTTAATGATACGAGCCTTGCAAATGTTTACGATCTCACACCCAACCAAACCCCGCCCATGGTTGCATACACGCCCACCATTACAGCACAGTCACACATCCACCCACGCCCCTCCATCCGCCTCTCCGCCACCCTCAGCACACACACACACACACACACACACACACACACACACACACACACACACACACACACACACACACCTGATTACCATACCATTCATCACTTCACTACTTTCAAAAGATACTAGATGAAGTGACCTGAATTTTTAATGGTGGTTTTTTTAATGGTTCTAGTGACAGGCTAACAAAATTTCTGCGTTATTGACAGAAGAAACGCACTTGAGAACCTATTTTTTAATGTAAGAGGGTGAAACTGGCCAAAGACAACAACAACAAAAAAATAGATAAATAAATAAAAGCCCCACTAATTTGCCAGTATCCTCTAGTAACTCATTTGTAGCATTTAAAAATAGTCATGATGAGAGCAAAGTGTTTCTCATTAGGGGCTTACCACACTCACATTTACAACCCAACACCCACCACTGCCTCTGTCACCCATATACCATTTCATCACACACACTCCAACACACCTGCCCGCCTTTCACACCTGCGCACACACCCTCACATCCTTCCATCTGACGCCCACACCTACTACTGATGTTATCGATCCATTTATCCCATCGATTATGTCTACACGACTTCCTCCTAACCCTCTCCACTCACTTCCATCACTAACGAACACAGCGAGTCACTTCCACTATCTAGCTTCTCAATTCATCCACTTATTAACTTCTCTCTCTCTCTCTCTCTCTCTCTCTCTCTCTCTCTCTCTCTCTCTCTCTCTCTCTCTCTCTCTCTCTCTCTCTCTCTCTCTCTCTCTCTCTCTCTCTCTCTCTCTCTCTCTCTCTTATTTATACTAGTTTACAGAGCTGTCACATCTACATTATATAGTTTTTAGTGACAAACCGGCTAAAGGGTTACATAGTTATTGTTCCCTATCTTAAAGCCTTACTTTACACATGTACATATATACACTTTTTACACCCGGCCTTATTTCAGCAGCCAGTCATTCACTGTCACTTTAAACCTCTGTTTAGAATCACCTCTAAAGACTATCTGTGAAGCTATTAGGGTGTTCCACCATCTCTTGTAAGTGTTTATGAACTGGAGCTGGTAATGTCATTACCGGCACCGGGGCTGTAGCAGTTCATTCGGTGCCATGGCGACAGTTCGTGTAATGACCGGAGCCCGCCGTTTTGGCTGTCTCAGGTCCTGCAGGTGACTCGAGTGCTTCTCCGTCACCTTGAACACCACTGCGAGTTCTGCTACATCACGTCTGTGCTGAAAGGTGTGGAGGTGTAGCATAGGTCCCGCGTTGTTGTCGGTGATGAACCTCACGGCACGGTCCTGCACCTTGTCCAAGAGAGCAAGGTATCTCCTGGCCGCTCCACCCCACGCAGGACAGGCGTTCTCCAGGGAGGAGCGAACCTACGCCTTGTAGAGGACCTTCAGCCCCTAGCCGTCGAGGAGCCACGACCTCCTCCTTAGAGATGCCAGCTTTCCTGAGGCTTGCCTGGCTTGCCACTCTATGTGGGAGCTGAAGGTCAACTTACGGTCGTAGGTGACCCCCAGCACCTCCATTTCGTCTCTCGGAGATCAGTGCGTCTCCATTGAGGTTCAGTTGTATGGGTGTACATGACCTGGAGACAAGCAGCAGCTGCATCTTCTGGGAAGGAAACCTCACTTGCCATTTGTTGCCCCACGCTGCGATGCGGCTCAGATTGTGGTTGAGCTGGGCAGTGATGGCAGTTGCTTCCTGAGGCTCGTAGCTTTGAGTGAGGGTGACATCGTCTGCATAGGCCTTCGTTCTTGGGATGAGGTCGTTAATATATATGTTCCAGAGTCGGGGGTCAAGGCAGCTTCATTGAGACACACTTGCTATGATGGTTTGCAGCTCGGACTCCCGACCACTGACTGTCACCCTCAGTTGTCTGTCCCTCAAGTAGTCCCTGAGGAGTTGTAGGAGCGCCCCGTCAATATCTGTTGAACGAAGTTTAGTGACCAAGGCTTCATGCCACACGCTGTCAAAGGCACCTTCGATGTCCAGCGCCACGACGGCAGTCTTCTTGCCTTGGTCCAGGTCGGCACTCATTTCAGAGGACAGCACCAGGTGTAAATCAGCCGCTGACCTTCCCTGCCGGAACCCAAATTGTCTGGTGCAGAGTAGGTGGTGTCTCTCGAGATGTTCCGTGACTCTTGAGGCCACTATTGTCTCCGCCAGTTTATTAAGCACCGACAACAAAGACACAGGGCGGTAGTTTCTCACTTCACTTTTCCCACCCTTCTTGTGCACGGGGACCACATTACTTGTCTTCCAATCCTTTGGCCACGAGCTTGTCCGAAACCAGTGGTTAAAGAGTGAGGCGAGAGGGTTCGCCAACTCATCAGCACAAGAATGAAGTAGGCGAGGGTTGATGTTGTCTGGTCCCACTGCTTTTTTTCACATTCACTCTCCAGAGAATACTTTTCACTGGTTTTTACGAGCACTAGCTTGTCTCTGACCAAGTCTGAAAGTGTTGGTGGTGTCCTCTCCGGGTCTGGAATGCACATTTTTTTCGCAAAATGATTAGCCAGTAGATTCGCCTTGTCTAGAGCAGAGTGAGCCATTTCACCATTATCCCACTGAAAAGAAGGGATCGGGCTGTGTTGCAATTCACCCTGTTGCTCTTTGACAAAGCTCCACCATCTCTTCGTCCCCACCTGGCCACCCCTTACGTCTCCCTGAGACATTACTTCCAGTGTTCTGAGGCCCACTCTTGAGTGTACCTCATTCGCCGAGATGCCTCTCTGTGTACACGCCTATTACGTGCTGTTGGGTGCTTCTTGTAAGCACGCCAGGCTCGGTACTTGGCGTCAGAGGCGGCACGGCACTCTGGGCCGAACCAGGGTAGGTCTGATGGTTTGGTGCTATGTTTTGAGTGTGGCACCCATCGCTCTTGCAAAGCGAGGAGCAACTCCGTGAGGCGCCCCACCTGCTGGTCTGTGTTGCCATACAGTACTTCCTCCCAGTCAGTCCTCCTGAGAGAAGCTCTGATTTCCCTCCAGTTTGCAGCCTCCCACTTCCAGAGGGTGCGGGTGTAACTCTCATCCCGTGGCCTCCTGAAGGTAATCCTGGTGAGGACTGCCACATGGTCTGAGGTGCCCACAAAGTCCATTGGTTGGCACTGAACTGTGTGGGAAGGGAGGTCTGTCACCACAGGGTCCAGGGATGACCCGGATATGTGAGTGGGGAAGGTGACATAGTTGTGCAAATCGTGCACTACCAGTAAAGTGTTAAAGGCTTCCCGAACCCTGTGTTGGTTCAGGTCACCTATAATCACCACACTGTCGCACTGGCTGGCTGTCAACATAGCATCAAGGTTCACTGTGAGAAAGTCCAGCAGTGATGTGCCTTGTGAAGGAGGGCGGTAACAGCCAACACACAGTATGCCTTTTCCATCACTGTCTATTATTTTCAGTGTCAATATTTCAAGTTCACTGAGCACTGGCACGGGGGGCTCCACCACCTGGACGTTGACCGACTCCTTGTGGCAGAATGCTACACCCCCTCCCTGTGCGGATCGATCCTTCCTTAGCCAAGCAGAGTGCCCACCGCTGCGGGCATAACTTGGTGGCACATTATTATGCAGGAAGGTTTCACACACAAACACTATGTCTGCCCGGTGTCTTATTACACTATGAGTTAACTCAGCAATGTTGGTGTGAAATCCTCTCACATTTGCTGAAACTATAGTAAGCTCACTATTTAGTCCAGGCCCTGTCCTGTATACATTTTGAAACATTTGAAACATTTGAAACATTTATTTATCACTAGTTCTTAATATATAAACTTAACATAATACACTGATGTAAATATATAATACTAAGAAACTAGCTAGCCTATAGGAAGCGTAAGCTTTTCAGGCAAATAAGTACAAATATTTTAAGTTATTATGTTGTCACTTGTGGCGTGAGTGAACAGAAACTTATTGTATGAATAACAAAAATAAACTAATGATATATTCAATAGTAACTAGAAATAGCTATGACTTTGGTAGCAATAATAGTAAATTACAATAATAATAATAATAATAATAATAATAATAATAATAATAATAATAATAATAATAATAATAACAATAATAATAATAATAATAATAATGATGATGAAATAACCTAGACCAAACAATAGTAATAAAAAAAAAACAATAGCAAAATTGTTATATATAATGATTTGTAATAATGACAGTAATGACGGAGTATAAATAACAGATGATTAAATGATAACGAGCAATAATACAGTTTACAATTACTATAGAAACTAATAATGATGTTAACAGAATGAAAAACGCAATATAAAATACAATTACGCAAGAGATCATGACAATAGTAAAATAAGGAAAATTAAAGTCAATGTCAAAATTACAGTGATTAAGAATAAAGAAACATAATGTAGTACTTAGTATGAGTTCAAGATGTGTCTTTTAAATTTCTTTTTGAAAATCGAAAGAGAATGGACATTTTTAATGTGATGTGGAATGGTGTTCCATACAACAGGACCAATGTATAAGACAGAATGACGGAATTTGTTAGTACGATGGGCTGGGTGCAGGAGGTTACCACGATGTCTGGTGCTGTGGTCATGGCTTGGTAGGAGATTCTCTCCAAGAATACTGTGGGTGAACATGTATTGAGCAGCACTGAGTTTAGTAATATCTTCGAGTTTTAGTATGTTTAGAAGTTTAAAAAGAGGGTCTGTATGGGCAAGGTAGTTACTGTTGGTAATTATTCTTACAATTTTTTTAAGCTGAATTTTCAAGGGGACTAAGTATGTTTTAAAGGTAGTGCTCCAGATAAGGTTACAGTATGTTAGCAAAGGATATATATGAGCATAGTAAATACATTTCAAAACATTTTGGGGAATAAAATCTTTAACTTGATATAAAAGAGCAATGTGTCTGGAAAACTTTAGAGTTAAATTATTAATATGAAACTTAAAGGTCATGGAATCGTCATAAGTGACTCCTAAAAACTTTACTGAACTAGTTCTACAAATGGGATATTCATTAATTGATAATTGAGGAAGATTGAAATGGCGTTTGCATGTGAAAATCATAAAATGAGTTTTGTCTGTGTTGATAGTGAGTCTATTACTTAGGCACCATTGATGTAGTTTTGTGAGTTCTTCATTTGCAGACATAACGAGTTGTTCAGGGGATGGGCCAATCAGATAAATAGTCATATCGTCTGCAAATAAGATAGTTTTCGAATTTAGAAATATATTGGATATGTCATTTATATAAATTAAGAATAAAATTGGACCCAGAACACTACCTTGTGGTACACCCAGAGTTACAGTTTTGAAGGAAGACATTTCCCCCTGAAAACGGACCTGTTGCTGTCTATCTGATAGATAATCCCTAAACCAGGAAAGAATCGTTCCACGTATACCATAAAAGTGCATTTTATCGAGAAGAATATTGTGATTAACGGTATCAAATGCTTTAGAGAAATCTACAAAAATGGACAAGACTGAAAGTTTTTTGTCTATTGAAGCTAATATGTCATTAGAAAAGGCATTGAGGGCATGGAAAGTGCTACATTTAGGCCTGAAACCGAATTGTGCCTTATTGAGTATGTTTTTATGTTCTAGATATTGCATGAGGTAAGTTTTCATAGCAGACTCAAATATTTTAGAAAATATTGACAATTGTGATATTGGTCTATAATTCTTTATATTATCATTAGGTCCAGATTTGTAAATAGGTGTAATTACTGCATTTTTTAATTTAGCTGGGAAAGTTCCACTTGTAATTGAAAGATTAACGAGAAAAGCTAATGGAGCAGAAAGTAATTCAGTATTTCTTTTCACAACTGTAACTGCAATGTCATTAATTCCATATTTCTTATTTTTAATTGTTTGTATTACTTTATTTAAATCGTGAGTAGTTAAGATAGGAACAACCATGGACTGTGGATAATTGCCAACAAGGTAACTGTTTGGATTAACATTCGAATTAGGTAATTGACTGTCTAGCTGGGGTGCAATATTTGAGAAATAAGTACTGAAGGCTTCAGCTATGTCAAGTGGTTTGTTTAATTCAGTGGTACTTAGTTTTAATGAATTAATTTTAGTATTTTCTTGAGAATTCCCTTTTAAGGTATTTATAGCTTGCCAAATTTTCTTAGTGTTATTTTTGAAATCAGAAAAAAAATTAGAATAATAATTGCATTTAGCATTTCTTATAGCTTTTGTAAGATTATTTCTGTATATTTTATATGTGGCATGAGATATGATACCCAGTTTTGATTGTTTGAAAAGGATGAATTTATGTTTAATAGAGTTCATCAAACCCATGGTAAGCCATGGATTCTGTAGCCTTTTTTCTGTAACAAATTTTGTCTTAATTGGGAAACATTTGTTATATAGCTTGATTATAATATCAATAAAATAATTAAAACTTTCATTTGCATTTGTCATGTGATACAATTCTTCCCAGTTAATTTGGAGTAATTCCTGTGTGAATTTATCATGGCTATTTTTACTAAAGTCCCTGAAAGTTATCCTGTGTCTAGTATTTAAAGCAGAATGCTTAGCAATATTAATGAAAATAGGAAGGTGATCAGAAATATTATAACATAGGATACCAGATAAAGATGGAGGTGAGAAGTTCGTCCAGATATGATCTAGGAGAGAAGGTGCACCAAGTTGTGGGTTATCTGGGAATCTGGTAGGACGAGATATGTGAGGAAAATATTTCATTGTTTGCATTGCATTAATAAAGATATTTGTAGGCAAGTGAATAGAGTGTTCAAGAAGATTAATATTTAGATCACCAAGAATTATTGTTTTGTTATTCGTAAAGATATCTTCAGATAATGTGTTAGTTATGATATCGGTGAAATTATTAACAGCTATATGTTTGCTATGTGGTCTGTAAAGAGTGGCTATTATGTGTTCGACTTTATCTATTCTAATCTTTACTGTATAAAGTTCTGAATCCTCATTGATAAAACAATAATCATGTAACACATGTGTATGGATTTCATTCTTTACAAAAATACTAATACCTCCGTGTTCCCTAGTCGTTCTGACCAAGTGGAATGAAGAGTAACCATCTAGCTGATAGAGATGCTTATTATTGTTGTTTAACCAGGTTTCTGTTAGTGCAATAACATCAGGATGTTTAGGAAGACAATTTAGCATTGACCTTAATAAATCGAAATTCTTAGAGAGTGATCTGATGTTTAAATGAATTATGTTGGTGTAATAGTTAGTATTTGTGTTAACAGCAGATGTATATTCATCAATATTATAATACTTTGATTGAGCATTAATGTCATGATTTCCAGAAATTTTACCAATAGTATCAATAAACTCGGAATTATCATTATTATCATCATCATTAAGTAAATCATACAGTGAGAAATACAGATTTTCCATAAAGACAAAAAAGAAAAAAAAAATGAATAAATTGTTTGTCAAATAAGAAGACTCATAGGTATGCAGGAAATATTCAAATTATACAAATTTAAACATTAAGTTCGACATAATACACTATATAAGTACAGATGGTACTATATGTAATAAATTGAAATTTATAGATTAGATATCATAGAGAAAACAAAGAAAGAGGACTATATAAGATTTTATTGAAGGTATAAAAGGTATATTAATAAAAGTAGCAGTAGTTGAAAATAGTGATAGTAGTAATATCATGTAAAAGTAGTAGTTGTAGTAGTAATAAGAGTAATAATAGTAGTAGCAGCAGTAGTAGTAGTAGTAGTAGCAGGAGTAGTAGCAAAAGTAGTAGTAATAGTAGCAAAAGTAGTAGTTGTAGTAGCAAATAGTAGTAGTAACAAACAGTTGTTGTTATAGTAGTAGTAGCAGTAATAGTAGTAGTAATAAAAGTAGTAATAGTAACAAGTAATAGTAGTAGTAATAGTAAAAATAGTAGTAGAAATAGTAGGAAATTGCAGTAAAGTAAAGGTAATAATAATAGTAAAATTGATAGTAAATAATAACAAAAGGTAGTGATAGTAGTAGTAGTAGTAGCAGCAGCAGCAAATAGTAATAATAGAGGCAAATAATACCAGCAGTAGTAGTAGTAGTAGTTGTATGAGTAGTAGTAGTAGTAGTAGTAATAGTAGTAGTAGTAGTAGAAATAGTAGTAGTAGTAGTAGTAGTAGTAGTAGTAGTAGTAGTAGTAGTAGTAGTAGTAGTAGTAGTAGCAACAGTAAATAGCAATACTAGTAGTAGTTGCACGTAGTAGTAATAATAGTAAACTAGAAGTAGAAAAGAAGAAGTATTATTAAAAAAAGTATAAATAATAATAGTGGTAGTATCAATGATGATAGTTGAAGGGGCAACAATGGTATATTATATGAAGCAAAAAATGGTAGCATAAAATATTGGTAAATAGTAGTAGATAAAATTAGACCTAAAGTACATGATATTTAGACATAATATAAGGAAATGAGTAACCGAAAGTAAATAGGAAAGTAGTCAACAATAGTAGTAGTGGTATTATTGCTGGTTAATGTCTTTTAACACAGGAAACTTATCAAGAAAATTGTTTAGAGTTTCTTCGTTTGTGATGAAATATTTCTGATTCGAACACGTAAGTTTTACACATATTGTTCCATCTTTAGTATATAGTTGTTGAAAGAATTCTCTTTTTTCTTTCCTGATGTTTCTCATTAACTTTAGTAAACTAAGTCGCTTTGGTGTCAGGCTCTCGTTGATGTACAAGTTGGGTTTCACGGTGATACATGCATTCATAATATCATCTTTTTTCTGTCTACTGTGTAACTTAACAATAATTGGTCTGTTTTTTGTCTGTGTTGACTTTCTACCAATTCTGTGTGCAATGTTGATGTCATTAGGAGAAAAATTTATGTGTAAATTTTGTTTGATGGCATTTACTACGACATCAGATGACTTTTCATTATTTACTTCAGGTGGTAAGAGAGGCCCACTGATTATTAAAGTATCCCTTCTTTCATATTGTGAGGTATCATCAGCTTGGTTTTCTAACTCGGCGAGCTTTTTCTCGAGAACCGAAACCTTGGTTTCAAGTTGCTCGATACGTTGGTCTTTACCATCATTGAGAGATTGCATGGCCTTGATAATGACACTCACTATAGTCTTACCTTCATTAGAAAGAGAAGCTATGTCTTGTTCTATGATACTTAGTATATTTAGAGAGGATGTACTATGTGGGAGGGACTCGGCTCCAGCAGGTTTCGAATCGGCTTTGGTGTGTTGGTCGGGTTTGACGGCCGATGGCTCCGGAGCTCGCTCCTTATCAGCTGAGGCGCTCGGTTCACTCCTTGTTTTCACCATTTTCCTGTAGAGTAATTTACACGGCAGAAACACACTCGAGACAATACGACTGAATTGGCGGTGAAAAACGATGATATGAGATCCAGAGAGTCCAGTAAGCGAGGCCGGATCAGAGGTAGTTAGCAATGTGTTGCGGACTCAGGGGTCAGGGTGTCCATGAATCACAAGATGAGGCGAAATGCAAGTGTAGTTATGTCGACTTATATCAATCTTCACTGGTTAATCCATATCACTGTAGTTGAATCATACCTGGAGAGCCAGTGTAGGGTACTGGCTGCTGAGGGTAAATAGTACAAGGTTGATATATGTAGTGTTGAAAGTCAGCAGGAGCTCCAGGCAGCACGTCCACACACCACAGTGGCCAGAGAGAGAGAGGGAGAATTTCTGACTGCTGTTTTGAGTAACTGGATCTATAACCTTTCTAAATCACAAATGTAGGCATCCAAATTTAGTGGCGAATGGCCGCTGGAGGCCGTTTTCCAAAATGGCCGCCGATACAATATCAGAATCATAACTTTTTTTGTTTTTTGTCGCATATGTTAATATCATACCTCTGTATTGGGATTTTTAAACACGTAGAATTATTGTTGACCTTGTTTATATGATAAAGTAATGCTGTAATAAAATATTTACTTCTGGTAGGAAGGAGTTCCTCAGTCTCAGTAGGTGTGGAATGCCAAACATTCAGAGTCAACCTGGTGAACTTCCCCCATGGGGGGGAATTAATGCACTGGTATCAGCAGCAAAGGTTCCACTTATGCGTGTTGGATTTCTACCTGTATTCCCTTCATCAGTGACAGACAATACAACTGTACGTACACAAGAAGGCAGCCAAGAAGTGATGCTAATAGTTTTTGATGAAGGTGTCTTTCACACAGTTGTCGACATTGTGCTCAATGAGCCAGACAACTTTGCAGATCTCTTTTCCATGTTAGGCATGTTTCACATGGCAAAGGCGTTGCTTCGATGTGCTGTTCGCTACCTTTCAGGTGGTGGAATGGGTGATGCTCTTATAGAGTGTGAGGTATTTGGGAAGATGTTGTCAGCTGTTCTCTCAGGTAGTCACTATGTCAGGTCATTTCAAGGCATGCTGATTATCTCACAAGTTGTGGAGTCATTAGCATGGCAGGCTTTCTGGCTATGGCAGTACCAACTTGCCAATTCTAGGCTGTGTCAATGAGTTCAGACAACTGCTCATGAGCAAAAACCGTGATGACTGTGTGCCCAAATTTGGTTCTCTTCTGGGGGAGTCTAATGAGTTGCGCAGCTCATTTCAAACGTTTATGTCAGAATGTGAGGCAAAGTCTAAACTGTGCCAATATTTTGGTATATTCCAGAAGCTTGTCATACTGTGCAAGCACATGATTGCCGCTGACCGCGATGGTGATTGAAACTTCTATGTGGGCACTGTGGACAATGGCATGGATATCTTCCAGGAGTTTGGTGCCATTAACTATTTGAGGTATGGGTCTTACTACCTTGAGAAGATCAAGGTATTAGAGATAGAGCACCCTTCTCTGCACCAGCAATTCGTGAAGGGATTCTTTGTCGTAAAGGAAAGAGCTGGGTCGTTATTTTCAGCAATGGCACCATATATGAAACTGGAGTAATCAATCAACCTGTTCTCTCAGGAACCAGGTCATGTTCTGATTGGACAGTCTGGAGATGCAACATACATTGCAGAGTTCAATCTGCTCTTCCATGAGATAAATGCCATCACCAATCTGCTTCAACAGCTGACTAATACACATCCCATGGACCATTTAGAGACAGCAATTCAACATGATCTTGTTGGTCGAAAAGGTGTAACACTCGACAAGAATGTGCTTAGATTGTAAGACTTCATCAACACCAGACAGAACCCATTTATCATCAACGGGCCAAAAGTTACTCTACACATCGTTACTAAGCAAATGGTTGATGCAGATGCAAAGAAAAGAATACTGTCCGTCTTAAAGAACGGATAAAAATCCTATCAGCAGTTCCGCAAAGAAAGATATATTCAGAGGATCAAAAAGATTAATGACACATCTCAAAGAAAACCTTACCTACATTCAACTACACAGCCAGCACCAAAACTCTGACAGCAAAGCAGACTGTTTCTATCAAGGGCATGTCTGGTGCCCAGCAAGATATGGAGTATGCCTCTTGAAGAGATCACTGCTTATGATCTCCTTCCATCCAGCCCTCTGTTTGAAGGTAATCTGCCCACTAAGGCTCAGAAGGCACAGTTAATGATCAGTCTTGAAATGCACTTGGACAGTCACACTCACTTTTCAGCAAATTCTACCCTAAAGACAAAATTGTTCATTGATTTCTTGTTAAAGATTCGTCACTTTACAAATCTGTCCAATTTCAGAAATTTTGGTGAATTACTTGCAGTCATGACACGTTATGCAAAAAATGTCTATCATTCTGAAACGATTCACATGGTGTTTGACAGTTACAAAGAGTTCAATAACAACAGTGCTGAGTGCTGAACATATCAGAAGGACAAGTAAAGCTGCTCCTATTCCCCAGGAGCATGAAAAATTTTGGACTTCTGCTTCTAACAAGCAGAATTTACAACTTCTTGCCCGTGACTTTGCGCAGCGTGACCTTCCGAATGTTGTTGTCAGTGGCATGGTTGTTAATGACGAAGTCATTCCAGCATTGGCCAAGACATCTGATGGCACTGTCACCGAAGTGCCAGAGCTCACCAGCTGGATAAAGCAAGCTAACTGTCGACTTGTACCTCATTGCTGGTTGGCTATCCAGAGAGGATGTGAGCGTGTTGTGATAATTTCCAATGATACAGACACAGTGATGCTGCTGTTGCGGTATATACCTGCTATAAAAGAGTGGTCTGATAGAGTTGTGGGTTCAGTATGGCACTCAGGAAAAGAGAAGGTTTATACCTCTCCATTCCCTGCACGAAAAGCTTGGAAGTGACCTTTGTCGTGTCCTAATAAAGGTCCACATCCTGACTGGCAATGACTGTATTAGCAAACTTGGAACTAAGCAAGCAACACTTCAGGCAAAGCCAGTTCATTTTCTCTGAGCTTTTGCAGAGATACCAGACAATTCTGCTTCAGCTTTTCCTCTTGCAGAGGAATACCTTGTACACGTTTGGGCAGGCAGTCGGAGCATACAACAATCAAAGACATTTGATGTGTGACCTCTCAGATATGAGGTACGGAGAACCTCTTCGTTGCCACTGGATTGTTTGCCACCAACATCTAGTGTGATTGAGTTGCACTTGAAGAGAGCCTTCTACTTGGTACGGGAAGCTATAACCCTCCTTGAGGCGGGTACATCATCCAGTCCAACTGATTTTGGGTAGGCAGTTGAGAATGATCTCCTTGTTCCCCAGCAGAATCTTCGTAGTTTACCTCCATCTGTACTTGTTACATGCAATTGTACTGGTAGGTGCAACTCAAGAAGGTGCTCCTGCATGGCAGCAGAGATGAAGTGCGTCATTTACTGTCACAAGAAGATCTCACCTGTGATCTGTGAAAATGCTTTAGAATAAAACTGTCACGGAAAATATCATTAGAGAAAATATTTGAACATTCTAAAGACATCTTGATGTACCACATGTTCCATGTATATATTTATCTCTAGTTGTGTAACAAAAAATGTTTAATGTACAAAACTACCTATAAAATGATGCTAAATGTGTTTTTTTGATACAATATGAAATGTATTTTTATGTTGAAAAGGAATGTCAATAAACAATGTTCAAAGATTTGGATTGTTGTTTTTCTTCCATCATATTTGATTTCTTTCAAGTTTTATATCTCATAATCATGTGATTGAGCAACTGGAACCTGAAAATAAGGTCCGAAATCACTTCTGCATGTTCAGAAACCCTAATATAAGGGTATTACGTTAACATGTGGGATAAAAAAAAAAAAAAAATGATTTTTATTTTTTTATTGGATCGGCGGCCATTTTGGAAAATGGCCTCTAGCGGCCATTCGCCACTAAATTCGAATGTACACCTGTATGATTTAGAAAGGTTTTACACCCAATTACTCAAAACAGCAGTCAGAAATTCTCCCTCTCGAGACGTATACGGGGTCCCAGGACAGGGGACTTATTGTCCGCCTTGCCGCAGTACTGGAAACCGAGGTCCGGCGCCATAGTGTACTGCATATGTTGGCCAGGGAGAGTGGGGGACTGGGAGCAGGTGGGGAGCCACCAGCGATGACCCAGCCACCCTAGGATGGCGGGGTGTTGGAGCTGCCAGGCAATTCTTCTTAAAGCAAGGAGAGTCTTTGCTTTACTGCTTGCACCAACTCCTGTTGTCTTTGGTCAGCGATCTTAACCCGACAGGTTAAGGAGAAGTGGAAACGGCCCTGGCAGTAGTCACAGACCGTCGTCAGGCACTGGACCCGGGTGTGACCCTGGCGCTTGCACAGAGAGCACTTGGTCTGCTGCTGCCTCGGGTAGGCCGCCTCCTGGTCTGCCTGTTGCCTCCTTTGGTTGGCTTCTGTGCGAGGCTGATGTCTCGGTGTAGTGTCTGGCTTCCTTCTTCTGCGGTATCGCTGAGTTCTCTGTTGAGGGGGGCGTTGTTCTCCAGGACAGGAAGAAATGATAGGGATGATGGTGAAGAAGGAGTCAGTGGGGAATTTGAGGGAAGAGAAGTGAGTGCGGAAGAAGTGGCGGAAGAGGAGAAAGCTAGAGATATAGCTAGGGATGGAGGGGATGAGGAACTGGGTGAGGGGATGGGGGGAGTGGTTAGATGGGGTGGAGTAGGGAGAGGGAGAGTGGTTAGGTGAAGAGGCAGGAATGGAGGGAGTAGAAAAAGCAAGTGGGGAGGGGAAAGGAGAGGAAGGGGGTAGGGAAGGAGTGGAGTCCAAGGGAGGAAGTGGGTTGCCTTCTGTGGGAGTCGCCGTTGCTGTCTCAGCATCAATTTTTTGAGGTTTGGCTGAGCAGGCTATAGACCTGTACTGTTTCCCCCCACTGGCGTGGCTAGCCAGGAGGATATCGACGACAGATATAGCTTCTAATAATAGCCGACTTTTTTCTACAAGGTCCTCGTTAGCACACCTGTACCTGCTAGGTTGGCTCTTAGATGACAGCAGATCATTGAGGAGGTTCCTGACCAGCAGAATGAGCTCCTCTTCTTGCAAGTCACATAGGTCGTCTTCGGGTTCCTCTTCGTCAGAATCCGCAGAGGTTGGAGGGTCGGGGGACACCTGTGTGCTGCTTGTGTAGGGAGTGACAGGGTCGAGAATCCCTAGCAGAGCACGCAGCTGTTCAGTGTTGCCACACCTAAAGTCTGTCTCTTCCCCCAGGCAACGCAGGTGACAAACGTTGGTGCAGCCTTCCTTAGTGCATTGCTTTACCTCTGCCAGAGCCACTATTCGTCCACAGACAGAGCACCAGGAGCTGGATCTATAGCTGCTGATGCCGGAAGGCCGTTCAATTGTACCCTCAAAACATTCCGACATCATGTCTGCTGCCGCCAGGTCGCAAAGGTCAGGGTCACGTGTCAGGAGTATAAGTTCATGGTCACTCCTTTAGGCGTGGTCACTTGGGGGAGCAGAGGGAAGGAGCATGACCTCACTTAGCCCACACTGCACTACACTTTCTGAACCTGTGTCTACTTTATCATTCAATTTACACTCGTATACACAGTCACTTTCTTGTTTCACTTCCACAAAACACGGCATTATAGTTCACTGAGGTACTGGCGCAATTTCACTTTGGGAAAATGAGTTAGACCCGTAAAAAAGGCGATGTAACATGGAGCACACTCTCTCTCTCTCTCTCTCTCTCTCTCTCTCTCTCTCTCTCTCTCTCTCTCTCTCTCTCTCTCTCTCTCTCTCTCTCTCTCTCTCACTCTCTCGATAACACTTCCTACTGCTACACCGTGATAACACGCAGAAAGTTGAGCTCCTCCGAATCTGTGGATATTACACCAACGCATAGTGCTGTGTGACCTGTTCTAGTCTTGGATAGCGACACGAACAGTGAAAGAGTGCATATTAAGCATAAAAACTAAGATTGTATGTAGTGTATTAGAGAAATTTTGAGTAATATAAGTGAAATCAGCTTCTGTCCCTCTTGCGGGGAGCAGAGTAACCTACTCCACAACATTCCTGTTTGGTGTTTCGAAACTGTGAAGCAAATAATAACATTCATTCTCTAATCTGAAATGAAGCGTAAAGAAGTGTTGACACTACTGGACAACCAACGGAAATTCTTCAATGATGCTCTGGAGCGGATGGAAAGAAGCTGCATGAAGGCTCAAGAGAAACATGAAAAAAGAATCAATGAAATAGTAACCAGTTTAGAATTCACTCAAGCAAAGCTGGATGAAGCTGATTCAAAATTGAAGAAAGCAGAAAGTGAGAAGAAAAAATACTCATCAAAGATTCAGTCACTCACTAAGAAAACCAGGAGCTTCGAGACAAGGTTGGCAACTATGAAACCCGACTAGATTACTTGGACGACCAGAGTCGACGCAACAACCTTCGTTTTACTGGAATTCCTGAAGTATCTGGTGAGAACTGGGAACAATGCCAGATGAAGGTAAGCAAAGTAATTACATATCACCTGAACATCCCAGCTGTGAATTTCGAACGAGTTCACCGGGTGGAGAAGATAATGAACCAGCGACCAATAGACATCGTTGCCAAGTTTGCTCGGTTCACTGAACGTGAATCAGTTTTCCGAGCAAGATGTAAACTGAAAGGAACAAACATCTTCATAAATGAAGAGTACTGCCGAGGAACTATGGATGTCAGGCGTAACCAAATGGACAACATAAGGGAAGCACGCAGGAATGGCAAGATTGCTTTCTTCAACTACCGGACCTTGGTGGTGAGGGATGCCTCCCGGGGTGGTGGAGTGAGGAGGGGTGCGCGCTATGACGCCGGGCAGTCAACACCACCACCGCACCCGCCTCCGCGTACACCCACCCCCCCTTACCCCTCTACGCCATCACGCACTACTACTACAACAACTACCACTACTACTGAGTCCACTGACGGTACTCAGACTCAAGGAACACCCACGGGGCTTGATCATGGTGGGGATGGGGGTGCGACAGCTCTCTCATCCTCTCACTGTGATCCTCCACCAACAGAGAAGAGACAACAGCGTGAGAGAAAGCAGCCAGCTTATTATAGTGCTAAGTAAAGCTTGACTCGTGTTTCTTCTATTGAATTAACACATTCATTACAAAAGACATGTATTTTGATGAATTACCTTTTCAATACTAAAATGACATCGAATTGTTAACATCTTTGAACTACAGCATTAATGAAAGAGAGAAAATCAAACTTCAATTTCTCAATACTTTATGTGTAGATCCTTTTAATATTGAAGGTAATATTCATGTAACAGGTAATATTGCTGATTTATCAGATGAATATTTAACTAATGAATTTTGTGGGTGTGTGTATTATTTTGCTGATCAGAAATTATCTGATAATCCAAGCATTCCTAAAGATACTTTCTCAATTTTTTCCATATAACATTTGCAGCCTTCCACTTCATTTTCAAGAATTTATAGATGGTTGTATTACTCCACTAGGTCATTTTTTTGACGCTTTATGTTTTTGTGAAACACGATTAACACCCGATATTCAACATTTGTACAACATCCAACAATATGTCATGTTTTCTAATAGTCATTCCCGACAAAATGGTGGGGTTACCTTATATGTAAAATCAAACTTTGTTACTAAAGAAAGAACTGATCTTACTCTGAAAAATGAATGTTTAGAATCTATGTTTGTTGAAATTGTACAACAGGGAAAAGGAAATATTATCATAGGAAGCATATACAGAAGACCTCATTCCAACATTGACATATTTTTGAGAAATATCAATGATATATTTTTTTTCTAGAATAAATGAAGAGAGAAAGATAGCATATATAGCAGGAAATATTAACTTAAATTTATTAAATTCTAGAGAAGACAAACATGTCACAGAGTTCATTAATTTGTCGTATGCCAAAAACTTTTTTAATTCGATTACCAAACCAACGCGAGTAACAAGTACTAATACTAATAGATCATATATGGACAAACAATATGAAGAAAAATATTTTTAATGGGATACTTTATGATATGACTTCTGACCATTTTCCTATATTTCTATGTATTCTATTGATATGAGTAATGAAGATAATGATTCCCCATCTCTTATCACCTTTAGGAGATACACAGATGAGTCTATGGATGCATTTAAGACAGCACTACAGGGAGTCACTTGGGATTTAGTTTTCTCTTCACAAAATCCAAATGTATCTTATTCAAACTTCTATTATATTTTTTCAGCATGTTTTTGTAAGTACTTTCCATTATTGACCAAAAGAAAAAAAGCAAATTATTCTCATAAACCTTATATAACACCAGTCTTAGTTGAATTGATCAAAGAAAAAAACAAGTTGCAGAGGAAATATGCCAAGTGGCCCATAACTTATGGTGAGAGGTATCGTGTAATAAGAAATCAGGTGATGAACAGAAAAAAAAGCCGCAAAAAACAAATACTATCTTGATGAATTATCTGAAAATTCAGGGAACCTCAGGAATACTTGGAGAGTATTTAATGAAATTCTAAAGCGTAACAAGGACACGAAGCTGAGTGAGTCATTTTTGATAGACCAGCAAATTATTGTGGATCCAGAAGATATAGCCAATAATTTTAATAGATACTTTGTAAGTGTTGCAGACAATTTAATGAATTCATACGACAATCAACTTTTAGACTTTAAAAATTACTTTCAAGAAAGAGAAATTCAGTCATTTATGATAGCACCCGTGATAGAGGATGAACGTCTTGATGTTGTAAGAACATTTAATGATTCATCTCCAGGTAATGATGAAATACCTATGAAGTTGATAAAAGAAGTAGCTGTTATAATAGTTCCTGTTTTATTACATATATGTAACTCATCATTTGAAAGTGGTATATTTCCTGAAGACTTAAAAGTAGCAAGAATCACACCAATATACAAAGCAGGAGACAAAAGAGAATTTAAAAATCATAGACCAATATCTGTTTTAAGTTCATTTGGTAAAATAGTTGAAAAACTAATGTATAATAGGATGTACCAATTTTGTGAAAACTTTAATATTTTAATAGATGCTCAATATGGTTTCCGTAGTGGCAGATCAACGGAATCTGCGTTAAATTTATTTACCAATGATGTTTTAGATTCATTTGATAATAGAGAATATACAGTATCTGCTTTCTTAAATCTTTCCAAAGCGTTTGATACAGTGGATCATGAAATTTTGTTGAGTAAATTAGAATACTATGGCATAAGAAGAATAGCAAATAAATGTCTTACCTTAATAATCGTAAACAGTTCGTCTAATATAACACCAATTCTTCCTTAATTTTACACACATCACATGGACTACCACAAGGCTCCATACTGGGACCACTATTGTTTCTGATATTTGTTAATGACATTGTAAATTCAAGTCCATATCTATCTATAGTATCTGAATTCATTTTATTTGCAGATGACTGCACTTTGTATAGAAGTCATTCTAGTCTTCCATTTTTATTAGATTGTTTAAATGAATAATTAAATGAGCTTTATAAGTGGATAATAAGTAACAAGCTCACTCTAAACACTAACAAAACAAATTACATAATTTTTCACAGAAATAAAATGGTACCACAAAATCTGATGAAACTTAAAATTAATAATTCAGTTATAAATCAAGTAATAAATACTAAATTCTTAGGAATTATAATTGATGATAAACTCATGGAACTTACACATAAATAGCGTTTGTAATAAGATTAATAAAATGTGTGGCGTGTTGCATTTAACAAAACATCTTTTGACTAAAGAAGCAAGGCGACATGTTTATCATACTTTACTTTATCCAAGTATTATTTATTGTAACACAGTCTGGGCTCCTGTCCCCCCCTCAAAACTTAAACCTTTAGTAGTGGCACACAAACGAGCTGTTAGAATTCTTGCAGGAAAACCAAGATATGAACATACAAATAACTTTTTATAGAAACAAAAGTGCTCAAACTAAAAGAAATTAACATATATTTTAGTGCCCTTTTTGTGTATAAATGTTTAAACAATATAATAGAAAATAAATTTTATACCTTTCGCACAAAGGTTAGATATACATTTAGGGAACACTCTTTATTGGAAGTTCCTCATGTACGTTCTAATCAATCCCAAACATGTATTACATACTGTGGTGCCAAGATATGGAATCAACTTCCATTAAGTTTAAGAACAATACCATCATTAACCAGCTTTAAATTAAATCTAAAAAAATATTTACTATCAAGCTATCATTTAGACGAATAAATTCTATCAACTGTCTTGTTCGAATATGTGTTAAAAATTCCTATAACTTTTTAATTGGCAACTATATATAAAATGTTAATATTGATGTGGACATGTTACAGTTTGTGTTACATACAGGTTTGAGAACAGTATTTCTGATATTTTCTATTATTGATTATAAATACTTGTTATGTAAGAAAGTACGTAACCATGCATGTACTTATTAAAAAACTACGTATATCATGTGTATGTGTGTGTGTGCATTTGTGCGTGTGCAAACTATTATGTTAATGCAATTAATAGCAGATCTCTTGCGTTTATGTTTGTATATGAATGTATGCATGTATGCAAAGAAAACATATTATTTTATTTACTAGTATGTATGTATATGGGTATGTATGTATGTATGTGTGTTTGTATGTATGTTACAATGTTTGTATTATGTATGAATGTATGTATGTATGTATGTATGTATGTATGTATGTATGTTTTATGTAATATGCATTTCTGTGTGCAAATGTGTATATTGATTTAAATGAATGAATGTGTTAAGTAACATCCATGCAGGTATGCAGGTGTTCATGTGTATATGAAATTTGCATGGATGTGTATATGTGTGTATGTATGTCTTATATGATATGCATATACATGTGCATGTATGCATTATGTACGCATGGATGGATGTTTGGATGGATGGATGGACGAATAGAGAGATGATGAATGGATAAACGCAAAAGTGTATGAAAGTTTGTATGAATGTGTGCATGTATGTATGTGTGTATGTGCTTGTATGTAAAGGTACGCATATATGTGTCAACCAATATATGATTATAGTCTAAATCATTTGACTGAGAATTCATACGTTTATGAAACCTCACTTCAATATTATTTATAAATGAAAGTTACGTGTAACTGTATGGAAGCAAATAGTGTGTGTGTGTGTGTGTGTGTGTGTGTGTGTGTGTGTGTGTGTGTGTGTGTGTGTGTGTGTGTGTGTGTTAGTATGTATGTATTGAGAGTAATTATTAATAACAAGTTCATTAGCCATTGTTTTTTGGAGGAGACAACATTGCGTGTACATGTGTGAGCCTACTAAGAGGATTTAACTCTCATTAGGCTTAGCCAATGAATTAATTCCTTATGTTTGCTTTATATTTGTTAAACTCTTTTTGGCTAAATAAAGAATCTGAATATGAATCTGAATCTCTCTCTCTCTCTCTCTCTCTCTCTCTCTCTCTCTCTCTCTCTCTCTCTCTCTCTCTCTCTCTCTCTCTCTCTCTCTCTCTCTCGCGCGGGCGCGCACACGCGTGTTTGACCTCAGGCATATTCAGTAGTGGCGTGGTTGCAGGAAAAAGGACGTGGACGGAAAAAAATTTTAGCAAACGCTTCCAAACACCCCTGAAAACCATTTTTTGCGCTTACTTCCGTTTGGCAAAAAAACGTTTTAACCACTCAGCATGCAGTAACTCCATAAACCGCTGAAATGAGAAGACAAAAGAACCAGATTTTTAATGAGAGGATAATAGGTGTTTTAAACCATGGAAGTGGGTACTATGAATAGAAAGTTAAGTTTACATATTGTAGGAGGTTACTGAGGAGAACCAGAATCAAACACATGGCGTAAAATAAAATAATGAACGGGCAGTGGTAGTGGTAAGAAGATTCAATCCAGGTGAGATTTGACTGCACTCTACCTCCCATAGCTCAGTCCCATTTTGCATCTACTGTTTTTTCCTCTCCTGTCTTTTGGGGCAGCCAGAAGTTTTCCCTAAGGGTTACCAGTGTCTGTGCTTATAGCTTATCTAGCTGGTTGGGGTGGGGTTTGCAACTCCTCCCTGTATAAAACCTCCATAGCTACCACCAGATTTAGAGATAAGAGTCAGGGTCGAGCCTATAGGCGAAGGCGAGACTGTAGCCACGATCCCGAGCCGGTTTTATTGGGGTTTGAGACCATTCAGAACTCTGATGCCAAGGGATCAGAGGGGCCTGTATAACCATATGACGAAAATAGGGTAAGACGGATGCCAGTGAGGTGGCAGACATGTTTTGTTATTGTGTTTTGTTTTGTGTTTCGTGCCAATGTCTCATATGCTTTTGCGCTCTCGCAACCGTTCACACATCACCTTCATCAACGAACCTTCTCTCCCCAACTATACAGGGACTAGGGATGAATCTGTCCACAACTTCATAGATCGCGTAAATGATAAATACACTCGACACTGTTTTTTCTGACAAGGAAAGACTTGCAATTCTCAAATCTCGCATTTCATATGACGATTCTAACCTTGCCGGACTTCTCGTGAGATCAGAAAAATTCGCTTCGATCAACTCATACACTGCTCATAATTTACTTTCAGTCTCTCTCTAAAGTTGGAGTAATTCATTCACTCCTGAAAATTTCGTCTTCACTAACGCAACATGGTTGCTCCTTATCTAATACTTTCCAAGCAGAAAATCTTGCTTCTTCGCTCAGCTCAGAGCTTGTCACTCAATTGCAGACTTCAACCTAGTTCACATTTCATTTCCAAGGACGAACTCAAAAGACTATTAGCTTACCTCTTTTTCATCTGTTTCTTCAATTGTCTACATTTCTCCAGGGCTTGCGATTTCGAACTCGCAAAATCCCAGTATATTATATGACGTATGTAAGCACCTCAGCGACAAAAGACCTCTCACTGACTCCACAACTCTTCAGACGATAGCCACTACGCAAATTTCATCTCTTCCTTCCTCAGGACCGAGGACGCTCACTCATTCGCAATTCCCGTCAGCTTCACTCTCATCATCCTCATTCTCACTGAACTATTCTTTACAGGTGTGTGTGTGTGTGTGTGTGTACTCATGTTGTCAAGAGTGTCTTGGAATCTGGCACCAGTACAGGCAGATACATTAACAGTTTGATCACAGATAATGTAGATGATGTTAGTCAGGGTAAGATGCTATTAAACTCTCCATATCTAATTGTGTGTCATCTCGCAGAATGATATACAAGACTCTTAACCCTGATCTTATTGTATACAGAGTTTATTATGAAAGGAACTCCAAGCAAGAGATACTTATGATATATAGTCAATTTCGAGTGAGCGGACACTGGCTAGCTATTGAGATGGGTCGGTGGAATCGGAGAGGGTATGGGCGATTACCGACTGAAGAGCGTTTATGCCCATGTGGGGTCATACATACATGTGCTGGAAGAGTGTCCACTCACATACAACGTTCGCACCCATTAAGACTTTACAACTTGGCTGCACCGGGAACAGTTTTCTGCCGCTGAAATAGTATATTAAGTTTATTTAAGTTTTTTATTCATCTGCTGTCCGGGCTTTTGTTCCGATATTTCTTTTGTGTTGTGTTTTAATTTGGTAGCTTACATTTCAAATCATTTTTATTATTTTTTATGAAATTTTATAGTTAAATTTGTGAGGCTTCTAAACCATTTTCCTTTTCTTGTGCAATATTCCCTAATATTTCCTGTTATGTGTATTGTAGTTACAGTGCAATGTCAGTGTTAAGGTGTTTTCCAATTTAGTATATTTTTATCATGATCTTTGTCGGTATGGTACTCGTAGAGTAAAATTTTGTAGTACTCGATAAGTAGATTTTAAGAGTTTAATAGTTTTAGTTTCAAATATGTTTTGTGTTGCGTTGCGGATTAATGTCAATATTTTTGCTGCATGTCAGTGTGTTTCTTAGATATATCTTGCGTCGTGTGGTGAAATATGTATTTTTTACATAAAAAATAATTACATTAATTATGTTTTCCCTTAATGTAAGTTTTATTCAACAAAGAACACCATTTCTGGAACAACGTACAAATCACAATTAATATTCATCACACCTGTTAGTGTCACAATATCACAATAGTGTTTTAGTGCCAACTTAATTTCTAACATTGTCATCATTACAAACATATACCAATAATTTGTTTTACTAACCTGGACAGTTTCTGGACAGTAGCTGAGAATGAACTGACTGACTAGCCGGCAGCAGATGCATAGGTTGACTCTCATACGGCTAGTACAAAACAGTGAACCAATGATACCAAAACAATGAAACCCAAAATGAAACCATTAATGAAACAATGAAACCCTAGATGAAACCATTAATGAGGCAACACAGTTTAATCATACAATCACCACATGTAGTAAAGTTATATATGTATCATGTGACTATTTTATGTATTTGTAAAGAAATTTGGGTTGCCACAGAATATTTGTATGTATAAAACTATAAAAACCCGGAATCTGAATTTGTGTGTGTGTGTGTGTGTGTGTGTGTGTGTGTGTGTGTGTCTGTGTGTTTGTGTGTGTGTGTGTGTTAGAAAAAAACAATTTCTTTATAATTATGCAAAATTTTAATATGCGGTCAACTGCTCGCTTACTGTAAGGATTCGAGTTTGTACATTTTACAAGGAAAAAAATAGTTAACAAGTGACACCACTTGAGTACCAGGATGGAGGGAAGGAGTCGGAGACCCACCAAGGCAAACAGTTCTCGCAACTCAAAATTTCTACGTTAATTTCTAGCAAAACAAAGCAAACCACAGCTTATGTATAAGGAGTATTTTCGACTTAGAAATACCTAAACTATTGAATCCTAAAGTATGTACCTTCACTCACGCGACACCCTATATATAACAGCTATAAATATATTGTAATAGTATTTATAAAGTATTATAAATATTTTTACATGTATTTATATCATCATTATCATTTTTTGTTACTTGGATTTTCATCATATTTACTCTGTTGGCAAAGTTAAGTTTAAGGTCCGGATATGTACTTTCATACCTCTGGGAAAGTACTCATCTTCTACTAACCACATGTAATTAAAGAAGTTAGGAGAAACAAGAAGAGGAGATAAACAAATAAAGGAAATAGAAATAGGAAGAAGACAAAAACATTCTCATACCCCTGTCCCTGTCCCTTGAAAAGGCAAAAGAATTAGCAAAAAGTCAAGGATAAATGTCTTGAAACCTCCCTCTTGAATAGAGTCAGATCATAGGAAGTTGGAAACACAGAGGCAGGAAGGGAGTGCCAGAGTTTACCAAAGAAAGGAATGAATGATTGAGAGTACTTGCATTCGCGAGTTGAACAGAATATGGGTGAAAGGAAGGAGAAAGTCTGCAGCGAGGCAGCAGTAGGACGGAAGGCATCCAGTTAGCAAGATCAATAGCAAGGGATGAAACATTCCTGGGAAGCGACATAGGCTGAAGACAATAAATCAGTGGAGAAAAGTTGATGACTCAAAATGCTTTAGAATCCACTCTCTCCAGGAGAGCTATGTTAGTTGAGCCCCTCAACACATGTAAAGAGTAACATATATATATATATATATATATATATATATATATATATAT
>CM035223.1:4926269-4937057 GCA_020233015.1 Callinectes sapidus
ATATATATATATATATATATATATATAGTACGGTATCAAAAGCTTTCCTGGAGTAAAGATAAATTATGTCCGATGGAGCTCTCTCATCTTAATTAGAGAATATGTCAATGAAAAATTCTAGATGATTAGTTAGGCATGACCTTTTATTCCGGAATCCATGTTGTGAGTCTAATATCAATTTGTGGCTGTCTAGAAACGAAGTGATTTTATCTCTAAGTATTTTTCATTTATTTATTTATTTATTTATGTATTATTATTATTAGTTTTTTTTTTTTTTTTTATATGTACCGAGGTGAAACTGATGGGTCTGTAATTACCAGCTTCGCTTTTGTCGCCCTTCTTGAATATTGGCGTGACATTTGCACATTTCCAGTGACTTGGTACTGTACTTTCTTGCAACGATTTATTAAAAAGTAATTAAAGAGGTAACATAAGTTCTTGACATTCTCTTAATTGCCTAGTTGATCAGCACCTGTGCTTTTGTTGGGGTCGAGGTTGCGAAGGTATTTGGCTCTATCTTCTCTTATTTCACCTATTATTAGCTTTCCATTTTCGGATTCTCTAAACATGATGATCGCGGTTGGCAAGGTCGAGACCTCTTCTGTGATAAACACGCGGTGAAAAAAAGTTAATTAGAATTGTTGCCATGGCTTTGCAGTCACTACCAAGTGTGTTATTATTATCTTTTATAAACCCAATGATTTCTTTGACAGTTTTCCTACTACGAATTTATTAGAAAACTATTTAGGATTTGTTTTAGCCTACCTTGATATATATATATATATATATATATATATATATATATATATATATATATATATATATATATATATATATATATATATATATATATATATTTTAAGGTTGCGTATCGATTTCCTTATCTCTCTTAACACAACATCTTTTGATGGTAATATAACAACTGTAATCGTTATCAGATTTTAGTTTGTTTATATTTAGCATATAGACTCTTTTTCCTGGCGATGATGTGTTTCAGAGTTAGTCATCCATTGGGGATTTTTTGTGCAATTGATCTGTTTTCTTACTTGAGGAATCCATATATTCTCTGTTTCAAGGAGAATGTTTGTAAAAGTTGAGTACATTTGTTCTTTCTATTTATTTGCGAAGTCTATTTGCTAATTAACTCTTTGTTATTCTAGTTTTAGTCTTAGAATGCTACCTTTCTTATAGTTAAGAACTAAAAGAGAAGGAGGAGGAAGAGGAGGAGGAGGAGGAAGTGCAGGAGGAGCAGGAGGAAGAGGTTAAGGGTAATCGCTTATCTATTCTACCATGGTGTTAATTGGTGATGTGGGGACATAGCAACACTGCGGTTTGGGATAGTTCCGTACTTCCGGTAACGCCCAAATGATTTTCCAACAATGAAAAAAAAAAAAAAAAAACTATAAAAGTAATTTTCGCTATCCGTAGATGGGGGTTTCAAAGGCTGTCATTTCCTAATTTATTTTTCAGGGGGATTTTGAGAGAAAAGTATACATGTGTAATGTGCATGCCGTATGTGATAATTTTTTAAGTTTGAATAGCATGCTGTAATTGCATTCCACATGGACGTACAAGTGTAAATAACTCCAAGTTACCGACCTTCAGTAGTCTAAAGGTAGGGTTACCATTCTTGGCATACAGGGATATCGTATACATGAGATTGTTTGCCGAGGCAATGTAGGCAGCCTGTCCCGTCATGAGATGCTTGTAGGAGTCCTCAAACTCTCGCAGAATGTAGTACCGTTCAGTCAGTTTCTGAGAAATTGAAAGTGAAACAGTGATGTCATCATAGGAGAAATAAATTAATAAATGAATAAATAAATAGATAAATAACCAAATAAATAAGTAAATAAACAGAGATAAATAAATAAATAAATAAAAGAACAAATAAATGAATAAATAAATAAATGAGTAAGTAAATAAATAGATAAATAAATAAATAAATAACACACACACACACACACACACACACACACACACACACAAAGTGAGAGAGAGAGAGAGAGAGAGAGAGAGAGAGAGAGAGAGAGAGAGAGAGAGAGAGAGAGAGAGAGAGAGAGAGAGAGCTGTCCCTATTGACTAAATAACACCTTATTATTTTTTTTATTTTCGTTACTAGTGTCGGTACATCAGTTCTCCCTGTTGTTCTTGTTGCTCTCCACTGGCTCTCCTGCCAAGTCTCCGGGAGGCAGTAGAGACTGAGGTCTAATGGCATTGGTTTAGGGGACGCTGTGAATTTATCATTAAAACCTGCAGTAATCTCATTGAGCGCTTCCATTTATGCATTAAAAAGAAATACAGCTCTGCAGGTATAGTCTATTATGTACAAGAGTTCAGAGTCACTCAGTAATCTAAAACATCCTGAAAAACTGAATTTTGAACATGTGGGCTATGGTTCCTTGGCAATCAGCAATCTTGTCGATAATCCACTTCCAGAAATGTCTCAAATCTAATAAGATAAACTCAGGAGGTTAAAACAAACTTACACACTTGAGATTCTTTGTTAATACAGCCCGTGGAGACTGGAGGCTATGTGGGCCTACCTGCGACTTAACGATGTCATAAGAACGGACTGGTACCCAGTGCCCTACATCCAAGATTTGACAGCACCAAGGGAGTAGGAGCTGTGTTATCCCAAGTTAAGGTTGGATCACTTCTGCACTGATGCCTTGCTCTCCCTCACTTAAGAAACTGACGTCACCCAAGCCAGCGGAAGAGGCTCTGTTTCCTGTCTACCATTCCGGTGTCTGAACTAGCAACAGCACCAGCAACAAGAGTGAAAGTTCACGCACCTTGTGGCTCACTTGGCCACACACAAAGACTTGTCTGAACATAGCAAAACTCTTCTTCCGTTGGTGATCGGCTTTGCCGGTCTCTGTACTTTTTAAATAATCCCTATTGCACAATATAAAGCAAAAACGATAAAAGTGAACGGAAAGGAAGTAGAAACCTGTAATGGTGGAAAATTGCTAGGACTCAATATCACCAAAACAGGATTAGTTGGACACATAACAAAAACGGTAAACAAAGGAAAAACAGTCTTGTCACAACTGAGAACATTTAGTAATCTGACAACGATCACCAAAACGCTATTAGTAAAAACACGGATAATACCAATAATAGAATACCCTTCAATCCCCATGTGTAAGGCCTCAAAAACTCAAACCAAGAAAATGCAAACAGTAATAAACAAAGCACTCAAATTTATCCACTGCAATGAACACTACGAATTAAATACACAGGAGCTGCATATAAAATACAATATCACACCTCTAAATTTATCAAATTATTACAAAGCACAAAAAATATGGGATAAAATAAAAACATACGACAGTAAAAGGTATGATGAACTGTGACACCATACAATAATACACACAAGTGGTTCAAAAAGAGTAGCACTATAATAAATCAGGAGCCACCACAACCAATTTTCAATTGGTAGAGCCAGCAAAGCATTAAATAAAACAAGATGCGAAATACATATAAACCTAAAAAAGAATTAGCAATGTGGTAAAGCTCACAATCAATCTATCTCTTACTTTCTTCCATCCCTTCCCTTCACAAACACTTTCAGCTATCCCTCTATCTACTATGTTTCACCCCTCCTTTTCATTAAAAAAAAATAAAAAGAGGAACTTGTTGTCCACAACGATCTGAGAAAAGTTCACAGAGGCATTGCTGATTCTAATGATCCTGTTCAAACATCCTCTAGCACTGAGTTTATCTCATAACACACACTCTTCCTACAGACAGAAAGAAACTTCGATCTTTTTCAAAATCTTAATCTCCCCAAGTGCCATCCATATTCTGATCGTCTGTATGTACATGTGTATATATCTCTGATTATTTGCATGTTTTATGTATTATCAATTATCTGTGTGTCCATATATATATATATATATATATATATATATATATATTGATTATCCGTATGTATTATTCTCATTTATTTGGGTGTTCTAAATATATCTCTGATTATCCATATGCATCAAAGTCATATTTTTTTTTCAATTATATATGTATATCTTTAATCATCTGTACAATTATCATATTTCCATTTATCTGTGTATCAATGCATATATTCTTTACTTGGAAGCCTAACCATATATTTATTTCATTATATTATGTACCAATATTTTGTTTATCTTTATGTGTAAGTGCATGTCTTATTATATCTGCCTCATTATTAATGTATTATTCATGTATTTCGTTCGTTCCGTTATGTTGCTATTATATATGCGTGTGCTCATTTCATCTCATTTCATCTTAAAATGTGAGGTCACATTTTCTCTTCAGGGGTGAGGGCATAGGTATCAATTATATTAATCATAATTTATTAATAATAATTTCACATCTACAGCACGTGTTCGCTTTCTCTATCTATCTCTCTGCTGTCAAGTCTGTCCACACCTCTCTGTCCACCTCACACCTTCCCTCCTCTTAATCTCCTCTATCTCAGGGGAAAACTAATATATTTTTAACGACAGCGTGACATTCTTGCCGGTTTCCAATCTCTTGGGAAACCTTGACCCAGATCTGTAAACCACGCCTTCTCTTAAACTCCGCCTTACTAGCTTTTAAAAAAGACACTCACATTTCATTCAGGATCATTCCATCATTCTCTAGAGCAGCATCATTCTCGCACTCACTCAGGCATTCACTCAAGCGACACTCATCACTCAAACATCATTCTCTCACTCTCGGTCATTTCATCTACACATCAACAGACATCCTTTTAGCCTATATCCTCGCCCACTGTGATCACATTCTGCTGTACCGAACAAAATTGAATATACCAAGAAAACCCAAACTACTGCATCTCCTTACTCCACTTAATTACCCATCAACAAACTACTCTGCCTGCCACTCTCGACACGGACTACCATAATCCATTATGATACTGTTCCATACCCGGGACCAGTACACACGCATGCTTATAGGAAAGAAAAAAAAAAAAAAAAACAAGTTAGAAAAAAAAGAAAAAAAGGAAAAGGAGCGAAGTAGAAAAATAATAAAAAATAAGAAAAATAAGAAAATAAGAAAAGATAAAATAAAATGAAAAAAAAATCATCGTAAATAAGGGAAAATAGATCAATGAATTACATTTTAGATAGGGTGATTATACCTAACAACATCATACAAATACGTCATAGTCAGCTGCTTCCGGCTAACAACAAATAACTTGAAAAATAGCAGCAACTTTCTCACCTCTCGCTTGTTTTCAGTAATTTCTAGTTCTTACTCTTCAGCTGTACCTCCTCTTCTATCACTTCACGCGACTTTTCTCAAACAAACTCAAATTCAAATTCAAAGCCACTATTATTATTCCATCATAATCATTCACTCGCTCATTGGGCTCAGTCACGCATCAGAGCCACACATCAACCATTGGAGCTCAACCAAGATACTCATCTTATCACAGCCACTTGATTCACTTGTGTGTTCGTCGCTCTCTGACTGTACTATGCAAAATTATATTTTCAGAATCAATTAAGTCATATCTTTCAGTTACTACACGATCTGTTGCACCTCGAACAACACCACGCACTCCACTTCAGTTTGCCTATACCACTCCACGCTACCGAAAACTACATATTTGTGTCAGCATAAAACGTCATCAAAACAAAATAGTGGCAGCTCAAACGCCCAAAACACAAAGACAACTGCCGAAACGATAATTTACTCCCATTGAAGTCTAAATAGTAGTAGGGAGATCATAAGTGTCCCCAGGTTCGATTACACTGGATGAAAAAAAAAAAAAAAAAAGTTTCTCTTATTATTTTGAGTGTTTTCAATTCAAAATTTTGCATTGATTCCAAATATGTCCTTACTTTTCTTCTACCATCGATCGTTTTAGAGGTACAGCCAATTGCCAATGCTAATATAAGGAAATGTATGGGGTACGGGCAGAGCATACTTACATTTGTCGCTTATATCTTTTCTATCTTTCAGGTTTACATGATCAAGTTTATATGATCATATTTTTTTCTCTCTCTCAAGTTATAAGATATATATGTCACTAATATTTTTTTCTCCTTCAGGTTTATATGATTAGGTTTATATGATCATATTTTTTTCTTTCTTTCAAGTTTGTAAGATATATATATATATATATATATATATATATATATATATATATATATATATATATATATATATATATATATATATATATATATATTATATCGCTAATATTTTTCCTCTCTTTCAGGTTTATATGATAAATATTGACTGACTTCATTATGGCTACAAGAGGATGCATAAATTCACCAGATTCGTTCTGTTATGTGTCTGGATTCAAGCATGTATCACATAAAATTGTGAAAGGTACTAAGTACTGGATTGCATATAGGCTGTACTTTGAATGAGTATGGGTGACCAATATAAGCCTTGGGCCCCTCATGTGATATGTGGAAGTTGTCGGTCAAATTTAGATGCATGGCTGAGAGGTGCTAGAAAAGCAATGCCATTTGCTGTGCAGAGTGTTTGAGGAGTGCCAAAAAATCATCATGATGATTGCTATTTTTGCATGATTCATATATTGAAGTACAGAAAAGTTAAGGGAAAAAAATCCCTTTCATATACCAGCCTTCCATCCTCTATTGTACCTGTTCCACGGCCTCCGGAAAATGTAAGTATATCATACGGAATCTGTAACAGAATCAATATTGAAATATCGCAACCATACAGTATAGTTATGTCTTAGTAATGTGATTGACCAGACAATCCATATTTACGCTTAGTTATTAACTGCATTTTTTCCGGTAGAGGACAAGATGGAGGTCTCAGGAGAGTCAGAAGGTTGTGACAATGAAGAAATGGATGAAAAATTTGCGCCAAGATTGAGGACCCGCCCACATTTTCAGAATCAGCGTGAACTGGATGATTTCACATGAGAGACTTCGGTCTCACTAAGTCAGGAGCGGAGCTTTTAGCATTCAGACTAAATGAATGGAGCCTGTTGGAGTAGGACTGAAGATCAACTGTATACAAGAAGCGCCATGAGGAATTTTGAGTGTTTTTCGATATCAGAGATGATCTCTTCTTTTGTAAAGACATTAATGGCTTGTTTTCAGCTATAGGAATAGATCACAACCATGAAGAATGGCGACTTTTCATAGAAAGTTCTAGAAACAGCCTGAAAGCTGTTTTACTACATAATGGGAATCAGTATCCATCTTTGCCAAAAGCATTCTCGGTACAGATGAAGGAAGAATATGACAATGTAAAGAAACTTCTCGAGAAAGTAAACTATAATGAGTTTAAATGGGACCTTTGTGGTGATTTGAAAATGCTTGCCTTTTTATTTGGATTGCAGGGTGGATACACCAAGTATTCGTGATTTCTTTGCCTGTGGGACAGTAGGGCGGATCATGAACATTACCAGAAGGTTGAGTGGCCCCCTCGAGATGACTTGCAGCCAGGTAAATTGAATGTTGTCAGACAGCCTCTTGTAGAGCCTGCAAAAGTGTTGCTACCTCCACTTCATATAAAGCTGTGTTTGGTCAAACAGTTTGTTAAAGCTTTAGATCATGGTGGAGAAGCATTTCAAGAGATTCGTCTACTCTTTCCAAAGCTATCAGAGGCCAAAGTTAAGGGTGGAATATTTACTGGACCGCAAGTAAGAAAAACGTTAAAGTCAGCACAACTTGAGAATACAATGAGTGATAATGAGATAGAGGCATGGTGTGCATTTCAAGATATAGTTAATGGATTCCTTGATAACAAGAAAGGCCGAAAATACAAGCAGTTGGTAGGAAAACTTTTGGAAAGCTATAAGAATTTAGGCTGTAGATTGTCATTAAAGGTCCACTTCTTGCATTCACACTTGGACTTTTTTCGTGAAAACTTGGGAGGAGTGAGCGAGGAGCATAATGAGAGGTAGCACTAAGACAATGCAAAAATGGAGATAAGATACCAAGGAAGATGTGACACTGCTATGATGGGGGACTATAATATTATATGGTCACTGGTGCGTAAAGATCAAGGAGATCACAGTAAGAAAGCGCGTTCTTCAGTGCACCTCTAGGAGGTCTGTTGTCGCTTATAACCTTATCGCAGTCGTTCTTAACATTTGCTTGCTTAATTGTAAAGAAATCCAAGGAAAAAACTATGTATGCAATTATATGTCGAGAAATAAATGAATTGAACTGTTGTTGCTATTTATTGTTCCTTACTTATACAAACCTGAATTTATTTCCTAAAATATTGACGTTATGCAATTTCTAATGGTATATTTGGAATCAGGAGGAAAAACTGCCTCAGAAACACTAAAAACTTTTAAAGAAACAAAACCAGTTTTATCCAGTGTTACTCTTCCGTTATCGAACATAAAAGTCTAGACACCTCCCCTCAACTTTAACTTCATAAACTTTAATTACCATTCGCGGTCTATTTTAACATCTGTAAAAGACCACTTCTTCTATAATAAACCTCAATCTTTCTAACCGAAAAACAGTGTTTCTCTGTCATAATTTTTGTTCATACGTTGTTAAATCTTCTGAGTTTTATGCTGTCATTTTTCAACTCAGGAGTCTCTCTCTAACTATATTTATGTGTGCTGTCTGCCTTTCCCCCAACTCCTCTTACTGTAGGAAATTCTTAGAATATTAAAGTTCAAAGGTGGAGCACATTCTTTTTCCCTTTCCATTCGCAGATACATATCTCCAATTTTGGAGATTTCGATGTCCAGCACCAGGTCTGGCTTTCCTCTCCTCTCCTGACCATCTTGGCTTGACCTTGCCTTCAACCTTACAGTTCTCCATGACATAGAGTCAGAATTGCAATTATTTACTTGTATTCATGGCCGTCCAACATTCTTGACCTTTCTTTTACCTTTTATCGTTCAGCTTATGCTGGTACCCTACGTCTTTGTTAGGATTCTGTGATCATAATCTCATTTCTGTATCTTTTTCTTTTCATCCAATACCTCCTTAGAATCCCTCAAGGCTGAGATGTCTCCGGCATTTCGGCTCTGCTAATTGAGGGGACCTGAAGAGGTATTATACTTTCTTAGGAGTCATTACTGTAAAAGCCCTATCTCTATTTGTTAAGCACATAACAAAAGTGATACTTCTCTCTCTCTCTCTCTCTCTCTCTCTCTCTCTCTCTCTCTCTCTCTCTCTCTCTCTCTCTCTCTCTCTCTCTCTTATTTAAAAGGACATTACAAATGTTTGCAAGATTAAAAGGGTCATTGTGTCTCATGACCCTATTTTAAAAGTTACAAAAAACTTTCATCTTACAAGCTATGTGTTTATATAAGAGAAAAAACACATATGCATATATGTACAAGTAGAGTTTTGTCGAAGGAGTAGGGAAGGACGCTCTCTATCTGTGGGCCACCAGCTTCACCTGAGTGGTAGACATTTGTCCGACATCAGGTGTGGCCGCTGGGAAAAGATTCCACAGTCGGGCGGTCCTCACTGTGAAGGTCCGTTGGTGCTGGCTTGACCGTGACCTTCCACCCAGTTGGCCAGTAGTAGACACCATTCTCGTGTCTCTCTCGACCTGCCAGTATGGTAGCCGAGGTTAGCAAGATGTGGTACCTCCTGTATCTGGGCCTTATGAAGCACCACGAGCGCTCCAACATCTCGTTGGTGCTCCAGGGAATCTAGAGGAGACACTTCATGTGATGTCTGGGGTGTGGCGCCATCTACCAGATTTTTGGCATGTCACTCCACTTTGTCCAGTTTCCTGTGGTGGGAGGCCACACTTGACATCGATGGTAGGGCACCGTACTCCAGGTATGGCAGATTCTGGGCTTTGTACAATAGGAGTGTCCCTCGACAATCGAGGAATGTCACTACCCTGCGCAGTGCATAGACTCGGAGCGAAGTCTGCCGAACGACGGTCTGGAGATGCAGACCGAAGAGTAGCTCCCCATCCACATTCATTCCGAGGATCTTGATGTGGTCCTGGAGTGGCAGTGTGGCGTCCCCAAACCTCACCCTCTCCTCTACCTCACAGGAGGCAGCACGGGAATGGGACACTATCATTGCCTGGGTCTTATCTGGGAAAAAAAAAAAAAAATTACCTGGCACTGCTCTCCCCACTCTTTTATCAAATTGAGTTTGCGGCTATATTCGTACGAGGAATAGGGGTATGTGACGAAACAAGGAATAAGAGAGAAGTGAAGATAAAGGGTACGTGGCTAAGTCATGCAAAAGATGGAATGAGGGTATGTGACAAGGTTGTTGACGACAGATGGAATAAGAGAGAGAAGGGAAAATAAAGGGGTGCGTGGCAAGAAAGATGGAAAAACGAAAGGTCGTTGACCCAATAGATGGCTATCGTGACATGAAGGAGTGAGAGAGCTTACAGTTATCGGCGTTTACAGCTATCTCTGCCACTAGTTGCAGTAGATCATCCACATATAGGTTCCACAGTACAGAGCTCAGTACTGAGCCGTGTGGAACCGAAGCCTGCATAGGCTTAGTCTGGGATGCTTGTCTGTTGACAACCACCTGAAGAATCCTGCCCTGGAGATAGTCACACAGGAGGTGCAGCAAATCTCCTTGGATGCCCTTGGCAAACAGTTTTTCTAGAAGCCCTGCATGCCACACCCGATCAAATGCCCCTGCTATATCAAGATAAACCACCAGAGTATCGAGGCCATTGTCCAGGGCGCCTTGCCAGTCACAGAGAGGAGGAGGTCTGAGGTTGACTGTCTCTCTCTCTCTCTCTCTCTCTCTCTCTCTCTCTCTCTCTCTCTCTCTCTCCCTCGCTCTCTCTCTCTCTCTCTCTCTCTATATATTATATATATATATATATATATATATATATATATAT
>CM035223.1:4937157-4939657 GCA_020233015.1 Callinectes sapidus
ATATATATATATATATATATAATATATACATACATACACACACACACACACACACGCACACATATGCATATGCATATGTATACATATGCACTCACTTTTATATATTCATTTTTTGCCAGAGCAAAACTGTCATAATACCAACGAGTGTTGCCATAGATGGGAATAGAAGCATGGTAGAGATCTTCAATTGTGTTGATGCCTGTTGGAATTCTTTGCACTGTGAGAAAAGACACTAGTTTTGCACTATACGCTTCCAACACGATTATCACATACACCCAAAGAAAAGCCACAAAAATCTGAAAAAAAATTCTTGTCAAGTTTTAAATCTGAAATAATTTTATTGTAATTGTCAATGTATGCCTACTTTTTAAAACATTGAATGTGTTTTTTTTCATAAGACAAATTAATTGGTAGCAATCACAATGATCTTTGATCTCATCGATCTTATAAAAAAAAGGTGATCTAATTATTAAGTTCAGCGTGATCATCTTTACCCGGAGACCGAGTGTAACTGGAAGCTGTGTTTGGGCGACTTTCAGATGAACCCCAAATGTGTAAAGGTTGAAAAAAGCCATGGAATGTTGGTTAAGATTCTCGTCTCTGAAATGAAAGAGTTACATAGCCTTAATTTTTACATACACATTTGTATGTAGTACAAAAATGTCACCTTCTACGTTCACTATTTTATAATACACAATACGGAAAAAAAATTAATGAAACAAATTTGTCATTATGCACTACATTAGCTGTAACCTTGCGCTCACCTTGTAACGTTAGGCCGAGACAAAGCGAAGAAAACTGGACCCAAGAAGAGAGCCATAATTATCACAGCAATCCATGTATCTTTCTTGAAAGGAAGGACAAGTGCCTGCCAACGAGGAGTACTTCTTCCTTTCTTAATCATAAAGCACATAACCTGTACCGCAAGCACAATGCAAATGAAAAAAAAAAAAAAGGTTATTTGCAATGTGCCGTTTTCGAAATATTCAAGGGCACACACACACACACACACACACACACACACCATGTAGTGTAGTGGTTAGCACGCACGCCTCAAATCCATGATGGCAATGGTTAGAGTCCCTGGCGCGGGGAGGCCAATGATCTTACGTCTTTCTAATCCCTGTTCATCTAACAGCGAGTAGGTACAGCATGTTACTTGAGGAGTTGTGGCCTCGCTGTCCTGGTGTGTAGTTTGTGATATGGTTTCTGCCCTACCCGAAGATCGGTCCATGTGCTATGAGCTTGCTCCGTAGGGAAAAGGCTGGGTGGGTGATAAGTAGGCGACCGCGACAGTAAATACGCACAAACTTGCCGGCAATGTAAATAACAGAGGATGGGCTCCAAGAGTTCTCAGTTAAATACAAGAAGAAGCTATTCTAGCCTGTAATGATAAGGTCAAGGACACATGATTCGTTGGCTTGCTGTTCCACTTAGGAAGACAAAAGTTTCAAAGGGCATTACAGCGAAAATTAACTAAGTCGCGGGTGGCGAATAGAAGTTAATTTGCCAATATACAAAGTAGACTTGTCAGGGTTTAGGGCCGATGAAGAAAGGAGAAGAAATAGTACGTTTATGGGAAGAATAATAAATATGAAGAGATAAATCAGAGAAGTGAAAAAGGGTATGAGAATATAAGAAACTTAAACAAGAAACTGGCAAAAACGCATATATCACTCAAAAGAAACTGATATTGAATGGAGTAAGGACATAGGTAAATGTAGGAATAGGTCAGTTAGATGCATGGGAAACGAAATGTTTGGAATGATTAACAAGAAAAGTGTATATATTCAAATAAAATTGTTGAGTATCAGGTAAAGCTGAAGAACAAATGAATAACATGAAAGGAGGTAAAAATTACCAAGAAGAAAGAAAAATTGTTGGAGATATAGTAACGAACAAGGCCATAGTATTTCATGGTCTAAAGGAAACAATTCATGCCATTAATTAAGACAGAACTGGAGAAAATCTTCGTGAAACTGCATGATGATGGGGTGAATTTGGTACGCAAAATTGAAGAGGGGTTCAGGATTAGTAAATAAATTAATGTTAAGAATCAGATGTCAATATGCAACAGGGAAGGCAAAGACAAAGGCATTGCAATTAGCAAAAAAAGTAACAAGTACGTACAGATAGACATGAAAAAAGAAAAAAAATAAGTAACGAAAGAGGCCATGAAAAAAAAAAAAAAATGGAAATGGTGATAAAGAAAAAGGAAAGCGTTTGTATAAGAAATAAACGAACATGGTGTTAAGGAACTGGTACATAAAAAATACCCCCCCACCCCCCCAAAAAAAAGAAAAAAATAATAATATGATAAATCAGGAGCAGCATATACAAACGGAAATGGATAACGATTTTTAGCCAATGAAATTGAAGACTACCCAAGAGAACAACAGCCGGATATTATGGCAATTACAGAAACAAAATTGAATATTCATTCGACAATACATAATACTGTATAATGGGAATGTAAATGTAACATAGATGAAGATTTATG
>CM035223.1:4944657-4953743 GCA_020233015.1 Callinectes sapidus
TGTTTCTTCATTTTGTGTTGAAATAAGTGACTATAAGCTTTGGAAAATGTACTGAAAATAAATGAAATGAAAAATTGAACACACACAAAAAAGCCATTTTTTTTTCGCGTGTCTCCCATACAGCTCCCAGTGGCAGGAGAGGGCTGTACCACACTCAGAGGAGGGTTCAGGTACCTTTGAACTATAGCACAAGAGGAGAAGTCTCCAGCTGCATCACTTTTTTTTGCCATTTTTTTTCCCCCAATAAAAAAAGTTAGTAAATTTATACTAATTTCCCTTAAAATCAATAATAAAGTACAAATTAAGTTTACCACTCATCTAAACAAAGGTAAATATTTATTTTGATTTATTTTTTCATTATGTATTTTGCAATTGAAAACAAATATATTTTTTTAATTTTTCAAAAACGGGTGAAATTCTCCCGAGGATGTGGTTAGTGTGACTCAAAATGAACGATGGGTTTCCAGGGTTCAGAAAAAAATGTCAGCTGTCCTGTTGCTGCTGCTCCCCTAGTCCCCACTTTTGATGAATCAGATGTTGACAGGTCCTTTAAAGCTTTTGAAAGGATAGCGAATAATGAGTGGCCTGAAGATCAGTGGGTGTCCCTCTCTGTTCCCAAACTAGCGGATAAAGTCTAAAGGGTGTACAACAGCTTAGGTGATCAGGACAATTATGCTGAGATCAAGAGTAGTATTTTAGATGGCTATTCTATAACATCTGATGGGTACCGACAACAATTCAGGAACTACACAAAACCAGAATCGCATACTTTCGTGGAATTTGCCAATGAGAAATTGAGACAACTTATGAAATGGCTCGAGGCAACGAAAACCATCACTTTTTTTCTGAACTATTAAATTTAATTGTTATGGAGGAATGAAAGTATAAGTTGCCATTTAATATCCTGAGACATGTGGAGGAACGTGTGGAGTGTGAACTCATGCAGGCTGCCAAGGTGGCTGATGCCTTTGCCTTGTTAATGGGATCTCTTGGTAGTCAGGGTCGTGGCTCACAGTACCCTGTTAGGTCTAATCCTGGGGAAGGTTTTGGAGGCGTGGGTGGTAGGCCGACCAGGTTTTCCCCAACTATCAATTACTATTCATACTGTAAGAAGCCTAGTCATACAATACAAAATTGCAGACATCCAAATTGTAAATCGTCTTAAAGTCAGAATCCATTTGTGCCTCCCAAATCCAACTTTGGACCTAAAAAGCCAGTGGCCACCGCTAATGCTCATGATTTTTCCCAGAAACTTTTCCAACCTTACATCTTTTCAGGAAAAGTTTCCCTGACTGGTAGTAAAGGCAGGGCATATCTCATCCAAATTTTGCGAGACACTGGTGCCGCACAAACCATTCTGAGTAAAGACGTAATTCCCAACATAACAAGTGCTTATACTGATGAGAAAGTAATCCTTTCAGATTTTTCATCTCATCCTTCCTACCCTTTGGCTAACATTCATTTCCAGTATCCTCTTATCCAAGGTAATGTCCAAGTAGCCATAAAATCTGAAGAATTACCAGTACCAGGTGTTTATATGTTATTAGGTAATGACCTAGCAGTAAATCTAGTAATTCCAAATTTAACAGTTGTGGAATCTCCCCTTGATGAAAGTCCATTTAAGACCTTAGATTTAACCACCCCCCATTTGTTTTTCTCTTGTACTGTCACCAGTTCTCAGAAAAAAAAAACAAGAATAAATATTCTCCTGTTACCCCAACTACAGATCTTCCTTCTGAACGACTATATGATAATATAATTTTAAAAGACAACTTAATTAATTCTTACTCAACAACAGGACTCTTCACTAATAAAAATAAAACATGTAGCCATCGAGGATAAGGATTTAAATAAATCTCCTTGTTTTTCCTATCAGGATGGGGTTTTGATGAGAGCGTACAGGCCGCCTGAACTGGTACGACTCAATTCAAGGGCGGAAACTCACCAAGTGGTCAACCCCTCCTCTGTAAGATCAGCCTTAATAGAATTAGGTCATGATGGAATATCAGGACATCCAGGAATAAAGAAAACTTACAAAAAGGTTTTTCAACATTTTTTTTTCTGGCCAGGTGTAAACAGGATGTCTCTAAATTTATTAGAAAAGAAAAAAAAAACATGTCATGTATGTCAGCTAGTAGGAAAACAAAATGACCATATTGTCCCAGCTCTTCTTAAACCCATTCCGGTAGTCGCTGAACCTTTTGAAAAAATTATAATTGATTGTGTGGGTCCTTTACCTAAAAGCAAAAAGGGCAATCTGTATTTGCTTACTATCATGAACACCACTACCAGGTATCATGAAGCTTACCCTCAAGAATATTTCTTCAAAAAATGTAATAAAATGGCTCCTCCACCTGTTCACCTCTGTAGGCATCCCCAAGGTTATTCAATCGGATAAATGCAGCCATTTTACCAGCCATTTTTTCCAACAGATAGTTGAGGAGTTATCAGCTTACCACCCACAATCCCAAAGCTGTCTGGAGAGATTCCATCTAACTTTCAAAACAATGCTTAAGAAATATTGTTTGGAACACCAAGGAGATAGGATGAAAAAAACTGACTTCTTAGTCTTTGCTATGAAAGCCCCCAGGAATCTTTAGGATTCTCACCTTTCGAGTTACTATATGGTAGACAGATCAGAGGGCCTCTAAAACTTCTAAAAGATCAATGGTTCACTCAAAATTCTTCCTCAAGCCCTAGTGTTTCATCATACATATGTAATCATAGAAAAAAAAAGAAAAATACATGAAGTAAGATCTTTTCCCAAAACTAATTTCTGCATTGCCCAAAATAACAAAACAACTTTCTAACAGCAAAAATAAATTAAGAAATTTCAATCCTGGGGATAATAAAGTTTTGTTGTTCCTTCCCACTCCTGGTGATTCACTTCGAAGTCAATTTTCTGGTCCCTATGTAGTGGCTAAAAATCTAAGTCTATTAAACTGCTTACCATGCATCTCCTTTAAAGAAAAACCTAATGAAAAACGAGGTTGATTTCCTCCTTAATAACAGCCTAGCTGAATCAAGCATATCACCATGGGCTTCTCCTTGTCTGTTAATTCCTAAGCCTGATGGTAGTACTGGTTTCTGCACTGACTATAGAAAACTAAATAAAGTAACTGTTCCTGACTTCTATCCTCTGCCTCTTATTGACGATTTATTTGATAGTATAGGACAGTCCCCTTATGTAACCACTATCGACCTCCTCAAAGGATACTACCAAATTCCTCTATCGGAACAAGCTAAATCCATCTCAGCCTTCATCACGCCCTTCGGATTATACCAGTATACAGTGATGCCCTTTGGACTCTCTAACGCTCCTGCCACCTTCCAGAGAGCCATCAACTACATAATTCAAAACCTGGAAGGAACATCAGCATATCTGGATGACTTTGTAAAAACATCACAGAGTTGGGAGGAACATCTGGTGCGTCTGCGAACCCTAATGACACGACTACAGGAGGCTGGGCTCACCATCAAGCTGGCCAAATCCAGCTTCGGCATGTTTTCTGTAGGCTATCTGGGACATGTGGTCGGGAATGGCACCGTAAGATCTAAGGAGGCTAACGTGGAGGCCATACTAGCTTTCCCCACTCCGATCACAAGGAAGGCCCTCATGATGTTCCTGGGGATGGCCGGATTCTACAGGAGGTTCTGCAACAACTTCTCCACCGTGGCAGCCCCGCTGACAAACCTCAGCAGTGCATCTGGACCCCGGCCTGCGAACAGGCGTCCCAACACCTAAAAAGGTTCCTCGCATCATTGTGGTTTGGACACCTGCACTCACGTCCTTTCCATCTACAAATTGACGCTAGCGGAATGGGCACGGGGGCTGTACTACTACAAGTTGACCCTCTAAGCGGCTTCTCCACCCTGTCGCTTACCACTCCGGTAAGCTAAAAAAAAACACCAATTCAATTAATCCGCCATTGAAAAAAAAGCCCTCGCACTGGTCCTGGCTCTCCAAAGGTTTGAATGTTACCTCCATCCCAGCCCACAGACCATCAAAGTCAATCACCTTCCTTCAAGCGATGAAACAAAAATCAACGAATTCTCCGCTGGACCCTCCTGACTCAACCCTACAACCTCCATATTCAGCATATAAAAGGAGTCAACAACATTCTGGCGGACACCCTCTCAACATCTCCCACATAACATCTTTCGTGATCCCACTGCGGAGGTCTTACGGGGAGGGGGGGAATTGTTACGGTCGTAACAACCAACACACTTCCCCGTTTCAACTACCACTACTAGCACCGGCTCCAAGACTTTGTCTAACTAGTGGAACACCGACACACTTCACTTGAGCCACAACACTGCTCATTGGTTCGGAGCAAGTTACGGAAGATGGAAAGCGAGCTTCGACCGAGGTTATATATATATATATATATATATATATATATATATATATATATATATATATATATATATCTTATATATATATATATATATATATATATATATATCATCGTCAAGGTCCAAACCAGTTGGCTAAGGCCCTCTCCAATGTGGCCAGGACTACCTTGGATTACCACTGGATCACCATTATACTACACGAGGATGAGTATCGCACCCCTTTAGTTTCCCCCATACTTGGCTCAGGATAGATATGCATATTTATTTGTGTGTTTGTCTTCATGTGTGTTTCTCTGTGTATGTTTTTTTCTCATTTTCCGTGTTAATGTTTTGCTTTGGATTGTTTAGTAATTAAAGTAATTGTTAAGTTTACTTCCCATATTATTTCCCTCAACCTGCATTAAGTTTTTTTTTATTTGTTTACGTTACACTCACACGGTCTTTAATTTACAGTAACGTAACAGCGTACATATAGGTCTTTGCTCGAGTGATGAACACTTGCAAGTTGTCCCTTAGATTCGGCTCCCGCATGGCTCATTGTATAGGCTTTGACTTTCAGGGTAAATATCCCATCTATGACGCCGCAATCCTCTTTACTGAGAATGCAGTCACCTATATTCCAGCCCCCTTTCCCACACGTCAAGACGTAGGAATTGATTTTGCCTTTTTCTACTCCGATTGTGTAACGCCTACCATGTACGGCTGGCAAATGGTGAATCTCTTAGCCGCAGTAGCTATGGAAATGGCAGGGAGCAGGGATTTCAGGCAAGTGATGTCATAAGTCTCTTAATAAGACTCACTTAGATACTATTTCCATACAAGTCCGGATCAGAAGGGGCGGGCTATCAATTATGGTTGGGAGAAGGCTATGGTGATATTACTTCATATTCGACGTAAATAAAATAAATAAATACTACGTCTGAGGGTGACGGGGTGTTATTCACTCCGAGACCGTCATGCGAGCGACGTTCCATCCTCCCACCCGCCATGAATTAGATACTCTCTTTTTAGAGAGACGGACACGAGGCGGTGGATTAGACGATATAAGAATTTTTCTACCTCCTCCCGTGTCACGTGAGCGGAGAGGAGGCGGTATTTTCACTGTGCTGAGCGGTCTGGTCAAGAAAGCAGTACCTTTTCTCCTCCGCAATGTAGCTCCCGAGGCCATACAAATGGGAAAAGACGCCGATTTCGCAAATCGGTAAAGCACAGAGGCGTGGCGGCGTTGAAGGGAATAGGTCAAAGGCTTATCAGCGGCGGTCGTGTCAAGAAAAAAAAATTTACACACTGCAGAAAAAAAATAAAAAACGGACTCAAGCGCCGCCGAGTAGCCAAGTCTTGTTATAAAAGCGATATATTCGATATGAAAGCCTTAGTATAACCAGACATATGATGGGATACGGACTCAGTGTACAAGGGGCCACGACCCCTTTACGACAAAATGCAGCCGCTGTATCAAAAGGTTTCCCTCGCTTGTCGCGTCTGAGAGACATTGAAAGCTGGATTGCTTCACGTAACAAGCTCGATATATTACCCGGTAATTAGAGGGACCCAATAATGCCCTTACTGATAACTCTATCAAATTTAAAATCCCGGTATCACACGGTGCAGTGGCTAGCGCGTCTGGCTACGAATCCGTGGGCCCGAGTTCGATCCCGGACGAGGACGGCGCGGACCTCACCCAGGTTTTCATCCTTCACTGGTCGATAAATGGGTACCTCGGGCAACCTAGGGAAGGTAAACTGTGGAAACCCGGATTTCATGCTGGCCCCATGTCCCGGGGTAAGGGATTATTCCACCACAGGCTCAAAGGCCAAGGAGACGGGAGATGAGCGCCCGCAGCTACGCGCTGATACAGCGTAAGCCCCCCACTTTACTTCTTTACTTTATCACAGGACAGTTCTTAGATCTTAGTACCCTCACCATAGACTTAAGGCCGCGGGTGACGAAACTACTATGGTTCGTCACTCACTGACATGGATCATGTGGTGTTGGTTAACGGTTTGGGTAACACACTTTTTAAAAACTGCACTTGCTATTTCAATGAGCAGATGGTGGAGTCAAGTGCTTTATTTAACTATCATTCCATTCTTAAAATTGTAACCACCATTCCTCAAGAGAAACTTGATTCTATCGGTCGTGCTGGTGCCTTCTTTTGCGACGATCACAGTGAAAAAGGTATTGTAGATACGTACGTATTTTACTTCGGCTAATAAACAAGATAAATTGATTCTCTCTAACCTTAAAGAACATGGCCTCAGTATGATGGTCCCCTTGTTACTGGATATAGCGAGTCTGGATGCCTACCTTCTTGATGACACTGATGCGAGAGTTTGGCTGGAATTAGCTAACAAATCGTCGATTCTAAACACTCATCAAGACGGTAACTCTTTCAAATTTATCCTCTATTCGGCCAAGTTATGGGGTGGACCGAGTCGTCCCTCACGTCGCGGTCTTGGAATCCCTCAATTTGTCCTTAGCAAGAAAAAGACTCCAATATACGTACAATCGTTCCCTGTACAGAACTTACGTCTTAGGTATTAATCAAACCAATCTGCTAGCTGAGCTGCCTTTCTCCTGTATAATTCCTCAAAATTTACAGATGCTCGTCGTCGACATGGGCAGCTTTTCGGGAGCATACAACAAGATTTGTCTTTATTTCACCCATGCTAATTTGTCTGAAGTCAATATTACTATCAAGGGCTCCAGTGCGTATCACATACACAGCAATTTTCCCCATCACGTGTCTCGATTATTTTATGCCACCCTCGAAGGCCTGGGCTTAGAAACGAATAATAACCTCTCTCTTCTGCTTTGTGTCTTTAATTTTGGGATGGAGGACGTGGACAACGGAAATCCACTCGATAAAACCGGGAATATGCGCTGCAGCTCACATTTAACCAAGGACAAAACCGCAATTTGGTCATCATATTCTTTGCCCACACCACAGGCGTAACTGAAATAGACGCTCATCGCCAAATGACGTGTTAGGTTCGTGCGTAAAATAATCATGTACGCCTTAGAAATTAAAAAAGGCTTTACCGGAGTAATGGGTGAAAGGGCGATTTTCTGAGGTGCTCATCCTCAGTCCTACATTAGTAGTTTGCTGAAACAGTCCCGCCAGGATATAAAACCAATGGTTTTTATTCTCAATACTTTGAGTGGGAAAGACACGAATAATCACCTGGGTCACTGGATCGCTATATATTTTAACTATCAAACCTTAACCTTAAGTTAATTTGATAGCTTATCGCCCCTGGTAAATTCTTTGGCTTTACATGCGTTTATTCAAACGCACACGCACATCACTGTTTCACGCCTGGCTTACCAACTATAGGGAACGCATTCTGTGGTTTGCGGTATCTTTACCATGTATTTCTGCTATCTGGTTAGTCATCAGTCCCGTCCTTAAGCGTGTCAAGCAGTGTCTGCATGTCACCTTCAAGAAAGGGCAATACACCTATAATGATAAACTGCTAACACACGTGGGTTACAAATTATTTCATATGCCGTCCTGTGTAAAAACCTTCTGCTTGTTGAACACCTTCAAGAAATGTCAACAAAATATTTCCAATGAGCACACGTGGGGGTGCGGCAAAAGATTCTAGGCCTCTTACACAATCTGGGCAGGTGTGTGTGTAGGGGGGCGGGGTCGGGGGTTGCCAGTTTCATCTGCATAATACAACTAATATCCACTATAATAAGTGAAAGGTTGCAGGTCTTTGGCATAGCAATATTTCCAACTTGCAAACCGTCATGGAGCTCCTCAACCCATACATCATGGCCAAATACTTGGCTACGGCTAAATTTGGTAAGTATTTTTTTCTTTTTCTTTATTCCCTCGCCTTTTGTCATTTGATAGGAGTTATGTTATGTTTCTCATGTGTATATTTTCTCTCTTTCCAGCACACTTGGTAATTAACGTTGATTATTATTGTAATCATCATGGAGAAGGACTCCAATGCAAAGCTGGGTTAGAGGTTGAACCATCAACCCCGACTGAAGGCCTGGTAGCGCATTCTCCTGCTGCTACTGCTACGGCTACTGCTGCGGGTGAGGAAGACAGCTTTAAGCGCTTTAGAAACGCACGTGCTTACCCCCCGAAAACGATTGGCTTTCATCGATTCAGAGACTCTGCTGCCAAATTCCAGTTCCATTAAAAAGATGAATCTATCCGCTGACGGGTGAGTGGAATTATTGAGCACATCCCCACCTGAGGAAAAGAAAAAGCATTCCTTCAAAAAAGAAAATGACACCTCCGAAGCACCCAAAAAAGAAAGCAATCATACACCGATGAATCTTCCGCCTTCTTCCACGCCCAAACGACCCCCATCTCCGTTGATCAAGAAAAAAGGAGCCATCTCTAAAATCACTAAGGGGTCTATTCCATACATTGACGATAATGATGACGATCTGTTTGCTTTTGCTTCTTAGCAGTTGATATGATAACTGGTTAAAGAAAAGCACTATGTTTTTGGTCTAACATATTCTGTAGTGCATACGTGAAAAAAATATGCACTAATATATGTGTCACTTTAAACATAAATAACATGAATGGATTTTACCCTGTGTGTTTATATTCGTGAAATGTAATATGAATGCACTATGTACTTACTAACTTCTTGTGAGTATTAATAAAAAGAAAAAAAAACTCAAACCTAATTTTCATTCATCCCTCCACTCTTTCTGTTTTTTTTTTTTTTTTTTGGTTACTCTATTATACATTCACC
>CM035223.1:4983292-5000949 GCA_020233015.1 Callinectes sapidus
TCTCTCTTCTCTCTCTCTCTCTCTCTCTCTCTCTCTCTCTCTCTCTCTCTCTCTCTCAAACAAGCGTGGTGGCTGTGGTTTGTCTGTGTCCCTGTGACGGCTCCTTCGTCTTCCTGCTCCACGTCACGGCTGCGTTCCTGCGTTTCTTTAACCACGGCCCAACCTTTGTTTTTCTTCTCGTTGTCATGTTTTATTGCACGGAGCATTATTCTCTATCAACTCTTTGGGAGAGCTCACTAAGGTTTTGGTATCATGTAGCATGCTTTGTTGTGCTGTATAGAGGTAAGCTATTTCACTCCTCTCACTTCCCTTCCTTGTCTACTCAATATTCCCCTTGTCCGGTGCTCCTCTACCACTAGTGTACCAGCCGTCAGGTAAGATTAATGCCCGCCGGTGACACGGGCAGGTAACACACACGTAAGAGAGTGGCGAACAGGTGAGGAGGGACACCTGGGTCCGCCGTGCACCGTCATTAAGAGGGGTTGCGCCTTTGGGTAATGGCAAGGAGGAACAATGAAATAAAGGAAGATGCCCTAAAAGTGAGATCAACAAAAATCAACTAAGAAAGTAGCTGAAAATGATAGTAAAAAGTAAGATTTAGGCGTAGCAACGCTTTATCTGGCCAGTTTCTCTGTCTCAAGGGAAGACAAAGGAAAGATAAACACAAACAAACTTATGGTTTCTTGCCACACTCTGTAAGATAAGAGGTTTAAAAAGATTCTTGGACTCTCGAGGATGCACAGATTAAGCTAGACTTCACATGTTTTCAAGTCTCATGTAATACTAGAGGATAATACAGAGTAGTGTTTTGAGCCACATAACTGGGTATTTCACAAACACAAATCTAGGGAACTTGTAACAAGGAGCACAAACGCTCGTGCCACAAAGACACAAGTCAAGGAGGAAAATATGTACATGAGTGTAAATGGCTACAGATAAAGTGTTTAGTGCAGTGATATTGTTTTCAGAAAACTGACTATCTATTCCCCGTTCTTTCTATTAATATGGTGCAATAACACAACTATGGAATATATTGAGTTTACTCAAACTGAAAAGTTCATTGACCTATGGCAAGTTCTTAGGGTTGTCAAACACTGCAAAACTTTTTTTATTTAGTGAGGTAAAAGCTGGGAGACCAGACCCTACATTTTACAATGAGTTTCTAAGTAATGCTCATTAGTTCTTTCCAAAATGACATCTACTGAAATGATCACAACGATAACGTAGGCTTAAGAATCCCATTACACGGCCTCGCATGTAATGAGGATTTGATGATTGGCTTGAGTCTCACACAGGGAGAGGCACAGCGTCGGCCGTCTGTGTTGGGCGCTCTTAGGATTCAGGGCTTCAGATCGGCCGACCGGCGGCGCCTCTGTGGTCGAGGTGTTTGGCTGGCACGGCGCCTCTTACACTTCATCCACCCGCTTCCTTCTGTTTCAATACGAGACAGTTATGGCGCGACACTATGGCTTCAATAATACATTGTCAGGAAAAATATCACACCTTTATGATATTTATCCCGCTGCTAGTGTCGTACAATCGAGCGGCAGAATGACTGACACTGTTGGTCTCAGTAATCCTTTGCAATTCTCTGTAATCCTTTATATAACCATTTTAAACTCCAGTTAATCTCAATAACAAACAATAATGATCTGAGGTTCGTACTGCTATTAATGAATACTTCAATAAAACAAAATAAAAACTACCACCACGGCAGTGTTATCTCAATATATAACACAAGTCACTTAAGTCTGGCGGGAATTCTGACAGCAGAGAAAATCACTAATGAATAAAAACAAAAAAAAAGTCATCCATCAAAATTCCACTGCCAGTTACCATATTTATCTTTTTACGCCCTTGAAAAGAACTTATCCCTCCTATACACCTATTGTCAGATGTGAGAAGGGGGCGCATGCATCCCCCCTTCTCCGTGCTACTCTCCTCTTTACGCTCCCGAACGTAACAGAAGAGGAGGATGAGAACTTGACACTATTCATCACAAGCTTCAGCAGCATTTTGACAGCCGTGGCACATATATCTCTGCACCGACGCTGGTTAAAGGTGTCTGTGCTCAGGGAGAACCAATACTATGGAATATATTGAGTTTACTCAAACTGAAAAGTTCATTGACCTATGGCAAGTTCTTAGGGTTGTCAAACACTGCAAAACTTTTTTTATTTAGTGAGGTAAAAGCTGGGAGACCAGACCCTACATTTTACAATGAGTTTCTAAGTAATGCTCATTAGTTCTTTCCAAAATGACATCTACTGAAATGATCACAACGATAACGTAGGCTTAAGAATCCCATTACACGGCCTCGCATGTAATGAGGATTTGATGATTGGCTTGAGTCTCACACAGGGAGAGGCACAGCGTCGGCCGTCTGTGTTGGGCGCTCTTAGGATTCAGGGCTTCAGATCGGCCGACCGGCGGCGCCTCTGTGGTCGAGGTGTTTGGCTGGCACGGCGCCTCTTACACTTCATCCACCCGCTTCCTTCTGTTTCAATACGAGACAGTTATGGCGCGACACTATGGCTTCAATAATACATTGTCAGGAAAAATATCACACCTTTATGATATTTATCCCGCTGCTAGTGTCGTACAATCGAGCGGCAGAATGACTGACACTGTTGGTCTCAGTAATCCTTTGCAATTCTCTGTAATCCTTTATATAACCATTTTAAACTCCAGTTAATCTCAATAACAAACAATAATGATCTGAGGTTCGTACTGCTATTAATGAATACTTCAATAAAACAAAATAAAAACTACCACCACTGCAGTGTTATCTCAATATATAACACAAGTCACTTAAGTCTGGCGGGAATTCTGACAGCAGAGAAAATCACTAATGAATAAAAACAAAAAAAAAGTCATCCATCAAAATTCCACTGCCAGTTACCATATTTATCTTTTTACGCCCTTGAAAAGAACTTATCCCTCCTATACACCTATTGTCAGATGTGAGAAGGGGGCGCATGCATCCCCCCTTCTCCGTGCTACTCTCCTCTTTACGCTCCCGAACGTAACAGAAGAGGAGGATGAGAACTTGACACTATTCATCACAAGCTTCAGCAGCATTTTGACAGCCGTGGCACATATATCTCTGCACCGACGCTGGTTAAAGGTGTCTGTGCTCAGGGAGAACCAATACTGGGAATGATCCTTTTGCTAATATGGTAGTAACTATGTGTATGTGGTAGTTTCTGATGAAAGTTGTTTGGGTTCTTATTGAGGACATCCTGTTAAAGTTCGTAATTGTGTTGTTGCTATGGTTACAATGTGATACTTATGTTATTCTGATGATGATGAGATTGTGTGGTTTTTAGTACGGAGGTAATGTTGTTCTGAAAAATATATGATAAAGATATGGTTGTGAAAGTGTCATGATATGGTTTTAGGTGCTGTTGTTGTGGTTCTGGTGAGGAAGTGCTGGTGATATGACTGTGAAAAGGGAGTCCTAACACTTCAGTTTTAATAACTGAGTCCTGATGCTGTGGTTCTAAGAAGGGTTATCTAATATTATGAATTTTTAATGATGGTGTCTTGGTGTCGTGGGTCCGACAAGGTGCTGATAACCACAGACTTTCTTTCTGTCACTGATCGTTTTTAATTATTCATACCACACAACATTGGCGCTAGAAATAGTTGTGGCCAATGAAGGAGGGGGGGGGGAGGGGGGGTGCCGCAGTGGCGCCAAATAGTGAAAGTTTGACCCCCAGAGCGTTTGGGTGGTCATGTTTGTACGCTTTACTTTGGATCTACAAGCATACTAGGTCAGTGAGTTGTGTATGATGAGTGGGGAATGCTAACTAAAACTTTACCATTTTCAGCTGCACGTATGCTTACACAGTGGCACACACACACACACACACACACACACACACGAAGTACGGTTGCATATATCATTATTTCTATTACTAATATTGTTGTTGTTATGTACAACTACTATTACTCTATTACTGCTGTTAGTACTACTATTCTACTACTACTACTACTACTACTACTACTACTACTACTACTACTACTACTACTACTACTACTACTACTACTACTACTACTACTATTACAAATATAAACGACAAAGAAGGTCACCATACACCTATAGCTTCCTTTGCAAGTGGAGGAAGAGGAGCTGCCAGTGAGAACATTAACCTTCATCAAGGTGGTGATTATGTTGGTGAGGAGGAGGTGACGGCAGTGGAAGGCGTGAGGAAAGGCGGCTGTTACAGTGATGGGTGCCACCTTTCCGGGGGCAGGGTGCTATTAAGGTTTAGTGCGTTAAAGGAGTGGCAGGGAGGAGCTAAAATCCCTCAGGTCATGGTAAGGCCGTAGGAATGTTAATGGGGGATGGTGTATGTGATTTGTCCTGTGAAAAGCTATTGTGTTGACTTCAGTGAATGTATGATTACCAACTAGATACGCTTGCCAGTTAAGAGTACACACTCACACCAACCAACAGATCCAGACACAACACATTCATATCAAGAGAACTAGAGAGTCTTCAGCTTCCTTTACACCCACCAACACATCCACCAACACATCCATCCATCCTTTAAAGAAGTTAGAGAATCTTGTGTTGCTTGACAACCATCCCACCTCCCACACGCCACACACACACACACACACACACACACACACACACACACACACACGTTCTGATATCGCAACCGTCAATGGATGTATAAAACAGGAAGTGAAAAAAAGAAGAATCACTGAAGGGGATCTAAAATCGAAAACACTGTTCGACCCGTCATCAGAAAAGTACATCAAAGCAATTCTTGGCGTGTTATCACTTGGGTAGCAAGAACGCTCCTGTAGGTTAAAAGAGATGGAAGTGAATGATGCAATCGCAGGTTCTATGTTTTTGGTGGACACACGCATGCACGCACGCACGCACGCACACACACACACACACACACACACACACACACTCTCTCTCTCTCTCTCTCTCTCTCTCTCTCTCTCTCTCTCTCTCTCTCTCTCTCTCTCTCTCTCTCTCTCTCTCTTTCATACATACCAATTTATATAATGGAGTTCGAGAATGAACAATATCCACGACAATAACACGTGAGTAATATTCTATGAAGGGAGATAAGGAAATCTTGAATTACGAACATTACGAGAAAGAGAGAAGGATGAGGGACTTATTCATTTCACTGGAAGGTACAAATGAATCCAAATGAAGCAATAGAGAACCCAATAGTAATAAGGAATGAACAAAATGGCAAGAATATCTATTAAGAAAAAAAAAATGCTTAAATGACCTTAAAGTATTGATTTCAGCAGGGGTTGGAAGAGAGTGGCGCAAGAAAAATGCGTGAGATCTTGAAAACCGAATCAGATGAAGAGCTTCGTGCAAGGGAAATGTCTTTATGATTTTGAAAACTAAACTTGGTAAAAGTTTAATAAGTGGTTCCAAAGTAGATAGAGATGGACCGGCAGACTGTCCTACTAAAGTAAGCGTGTGGTGTGTAAAGGCGTAAAGGTGTGTGTGTGTGTGTGTGTGTGTGTGTGTGTGTGTGTGTGGTCACGCACACACACACACACACACACACACACACACACACACACACGTGCCCTCTAAACTAACATCCCCATGTATATAGCACGTGTCTTACCCGAAAGCCCAACACAACTCATCACGTCCACACCCACACTCATCGATCGGGCGACGGGAAATACTGGCGCTGCAATATTCGTATCACAGGAAATGAAACTCCTGGCAGAATCCTCCATTTAAGTTTGGGATACATAAAATGGCAACTTTCGAAGCAGATTGTCAGTGTCACAACTAATACACGCGAATTTCATAACCATGTAGGATGTTAGTCTATTCACTTTTAAATCTCTGCAAGAAATCATCAACATAAAACATATTTACCAATTTTCACCAGGCATCCTCATCCATAAATGTGTCTAATCTTATTTGAAAACTCCTTAATGACTTAATACTAGGATCCCACTTACTGAATCCATTCCATTAATTTGTCGCGCTATGTGAGAGGAAAATGCTTCCTATATTTCTTTAAATCAAATCTTTTCTCCGTAAATATTCCAGACGAAGCATATACACTGAATACTGTAGGGTGAAATATTAAAATGAGTATCAATTGAGGACAAAAAGATCATGGGATCAACAAAGAAGGAATAAGATGAATAAGGATCTGAGTCTATTGTCATAAGAGGGATGATGGAGTTGAATAAGAGGTTGAGTTCCTCGCCTCAAGAACCGTAAAGTTTAACTGCTGCACATTCACGATTTCCTTGCCTTTCTAACACACTTCTTTACCTTTGCATAAAATTTAGCAAACCTCTGTTCAACGCCAATAGCAGACGCTCTTTAAACGATCTTTAAAAGCAATGTAATTTCCCTCTTTCATGTTTATGACTTTCAAGACTAGAGCGAGATGCGAGGGGAAGGGGGTAATGATGGGGCGGGGTGGGGCGGAAGGGTGGAGGAAGATAGTGAGTTCAGGGTAGGGAGTGGCGGGGCGGGTAAGTGTCTAGTCCAGATAGACTATTGTTAGCGAACACCTTCAGACTACTTCAATACATGCAGCAACCCAACACCCATACACCCCTCTCTCTCTCTCTCTCTCTCTCTCTCTCTCTCTCTCTCTCTCTCTCTCTCTCTCTCTCTCTCTTAATCTTCATCAGACTGAAGCCGTCGTGAGGTAATGGTCTCCAGTGTGCAAGATCTCCCTTATCAAATAAACTAAAACCAGATGCGAGTATTTCGTGGAATTCTGTTTGCAATCTGAATTACCACGTTGAATTTATGCATGACACTAAACTCCATTACCAGAAAGATAGCAATTATATACGATAACAAATAGCAAGAGGCTCTTATTAAGTCCTCCTTCTCCCTAGATTATACATATTATTACGTTACTAGGAAATGAGATAAAGAGATACAGCGCAATGGAAGAATGGCAGCTCACCACCCACCCATCCCTCCATCCAAAGCTGGCAGAGAAAGAAGTGCCATCATGTAAAATTGATAAATGACATGGAATTTTTTAAGAGAGCGAAGAGTAAAGTCGATGAAGAGAGTGCGAAAGCCTGATGTTTAATGCGTCGTTTGACTTGCGTGGGTGCTTTTTTTGACGTACCAATGATTACTCTCTGATAAAAGAAAAGTGTGGATGCTTTGTGTTTCATGTGTGCTTCAAAGTGTAGCGTGTGTGGGGAAAATGTGAAAAATTTGTATTACATAAGTTGTGAGCTTAGTGTGGATGGCATTTAATGTAACACTGATCCGTCTCCATAATTGGCTGCAGGTTAATAGAAGAAAAAAGAAATACCCCAAATCTTGTCAGTCTCATGCACGTTAGGTATGAGAGTGGATGTTTTATGTGTCTAATATGGGTGGTATTTAATGTTACACTGATCCGCCTATTTAACTGGCTATTGATATATATATATATATATATATATATATATATATATATATATATATATATTATGATATATATTATACAAGTATATAAGATTAATAATTATACTTATTATTATATATATATATATACATGGAGCAAAAAAAGACACATTGAAATGGTTAATGCGCATGTCAATTGGAGCTATTGCGACTCATGAACGTCTTTCAAGTCACTCCGGCACCTAGTTGCCTCGGTTACTCCGGTCCCCAACCCTGGTCACTTCTTACCCACCACCCCAGTCAATGCGGCCTTTACTCTGGTCACTGGCAAATTTATTTACTTATGAAGATATATTTAACACTTTAAACAACCAATGAAGAATGAATTGTTAAATATCATTGTCATTTGCGCAAACTATGATGATACAATAATTTGCAGTTTTATACAATAATTTATACTTTTTTAAAAATAATTCCTGTTGGAAATGATACGGCGAGAATATATTTTACTTGAGAGAGAGAGAGAGAGAGAGAGAGAGAGAGAGAGGAAGTGAGGGTACGGGTCCCTACTCGGTCTGTTTGTGTATCGAATGGGAGTGGATAGGGACGGAGTGAGGGGGAGGGGGAAATACTACACGATCTGTTCCCGTATCTAGTGCATGAGAGGGAGGTGGGGGACCTGGGGGAGGCCTGTTTAGTCTTCATCGGGACTCGGGAGTTTCACACCGAAGTAAGTAAGTCTTTCGTTATGTCTGTTTTTTTATGCATTTCATGTCTGTGTTTACTTTATACTATCAAAATGTGAACGATATCTATGAATTATGATGAGATGAGGGAAAAACAAGGTGCCGATATGTTAAATCATGTTGCCACTCTGGTGAGCCAGGACCAATTATATTTTTTTCCATTACTTCTTAACAATGGCTATTGCGTTTTTAGCCATTGCGGCGATGTTAAGGGACCAATTTCTTGCAATAGCTGGGGGTTGAGTGTGTGTGTGTTTGTGTGTGTGTGTGTGATAGAGAGAGAGAGAGAGAGAGAGAGAGAGAGAGAGAGAGAGAGAGAGAGAGAGAGAGAGAGAGAGAGAGAGAGAGAGAGAGAGAGAGAACCTTAGTGTCATGCAGGTCAGATACGCGATGCACGTTCAGGAGAGTCAGCAGCGGTAAAGGGGACATGTGCACCCCTCTCTAATTATAGCCCCATTATTTCTTACCCTAAAGCATGTGTACGTCGTTAGTCTTACATATTTTTTCCCTCGTAGAAGAGGTATCTTAGTTTGACAGGAGCAGATGGTACGTTTTGTAATGGCGTGTTTTTTACGTACATTAATATTACGTTCCTCATATGTAAACAACCCAAGGCGCAGAAAAAGTCGGGGTTAATGGGTAGCATATACTGGTGAAGTTGAACCACATGGCAAAGCAAGAGACAAAAACAACAAAACAACAAGCGACAAACGACACAGATATAAATGAAATCCAAGAAATGCAGGAGTTATATTAAAGTGTTCATAATTCACTGCGTCATTGAGTTTCACTACCTTAGTTCTTGTATATCCTTTAGGGATATTCCTAATCTTGCTGTTTATTAAACTACCCATGAAAACATATTTATCTGTCTCATACGTAAACATAAACCTTCTCACAGGTAAACACATGTAATCAGCCGATTCTCAGGTAAACATACCCAACGGTCTCACGTGTAAAAAGATTCAGGCGCCACGTTTTTTTTTTTTTTTTTCGTGTGGAGCGGGAAGCATGTCCCTTCCACGGCTTTCTCCATGTAAACAAATGAACGTCCCTGTAACGAGTGGCTGGGGCGTTAACTGTCACGAGTGAGTTAATTTCTGGCCAGTGAAGCGAGGTGACGGGTATCCTGCGTGTAAGGGCTGCCACCTAAACAACGGAGAGAGAGAGAGAGAGAGAGAGAGAGAGAGAGAGAGAGAGAGAGAGAGAGAGAGAGAGAGAGAGAGAGAGAGAGAGAGAGAGAGATGGAAATGATTCCATTAGGTGCCGCAACAGCTTAGGTTATATGACACCACTAGGGTTAACGGGAGAGCGCTACATCTCCCACAGGGCAACTAGGTTTGGCAAGGATTCGAACCCGGGCCGCCAGCACCGGGGTCCCAAGCCGAGCCGCCTTAACCAAGTATGCCACCCAGCCCCCAGAGAGAGAGAGAGAGAGAGAGAGAGAGAGAGAGAGAGAGAGAGAGAGAGTACACATATAATTTCTATCTGACCGCAGACAGGGTGAAACTTTTATCTACAGGCGAAAGAACACGCCAAATACTATACCTTACTGCATTGATTAACTCCGAGACACACGCTGCACCTCGACTCCGGCAAAGGCAGGAGGACGGATAAGTCTACCCTCTCTTGTGGCTAGAGCTGATGAAGAGTGGCAGCTGTCCCTTGTACTACCATGTGGGCTCGAGTTAGCTTGACTTTACCTACACCACTCTCCACCTCGTCAATATATAAGTCCAGTATGAAGTAATGAACATGCAACACTCCATCCCAACGTGCGAACACAACGCATTTTCATTCTCCCTTCAGCATTCACATGGGGTCGGTGGTTGGGCGGAACGGTGACCAGGGCAGGGTTTATCCATCAATTAACCAGTGACATGAATCAGGAAAGGGCAGCAGGAGCGGGTTCATCCATCAAGTTAATACGAAGAGAGTATAGGCCGCTGTAAGGGTGGTGAAAGCGGGGATCGAGGAAAGCCTTTCTCTGGATGACGGATGGTAAATATGATACCATCAAGTTCTTTTCTTTTTTAAGGTCAATTTCTCTCTCTTCGTTTTTTTGAGCAAGTGGAAAGTGTAGTCTTTATATGGATGGCAGGAACACGTAGTGAGTTATTACGTACAGCTGATGGTACAGTACGCAAGACACTTATTCTGATGCTTGGTCCACAAAAAAAGGGAGAGAGAGAAAAAAATCATCGTTGACTGCAGATTTTGGGTTTTGCTTGTGGAGTACATAATCAAGAGTAAATTACTTAGGACCTTACTAACTATGACACCTATGGAGAAGTGAGCACACAAGTCATGGGTAACTACGAACGAATCTAAGTTTACTTATAATTTTTTGCTGCTTCCTGACGCTCATGAGTTGCTTAGTGACGCGGGTAAAGACCTCTCCGCTGAGGGTTTAGACATTTATCCTTATCGAAGGCAAGATAGGGCTACAGGAATAATGGGCGTGTTTGTGTGATGAGGGTAATTACGTGATGGTATCTGAGAATTGGTCTGGAGGGTAATTGGGGTGTTGTTGACAGGTCAGAGCAGCGGGTGGCTAGCGGCGCTACAAGAATTATGGCCTTCAACATGATTGCAGCGATAAAGTGTTATAATCGACACTAACATCATTGAGGGTTAGCTGTACACATCAGTTGGTCTCAAGTGAGTCATGTACTTAACACGCATGCATGTAAGCCAACACGAAAACATACATGTACATAGACACGCACACGCCATGCACCTTGAAATAAAAAGTACACACACACACACACACACACACACACACACACACACACACACACACACACACACACACACACACACACACGCACACACACACACAGGGCACGTATTTCTAAACATTTCATTGACTTATCTCTTATAAATAGCTAATCAAAAGGATGTTATCTGAGTTCTCAAGGACACTTCCGCGATTAAATAAGAAGAAAAATAGAACAGGGCTTCTGATACGAGCTTATAAGTTTTTTTGTTTCACTTACTCGACTTCTGATCAAACATGTTTCATCGCTGGCTACCTTGAACCTTCACGCCTCTATTCCCCGGCCTCCTTCCCTTCCTGTCTGGCGCAGCCCCTCTTCCCCTTCCTGTGCGTATACCTCACTTCTTCATTCTTTTCTCCTTTGTGACCCAGCACGCCGCCGCATGCAGCCTCCCATTCGTCATTTCCCATTCAGCCGTCAATCCCTGTTCACACACCGGCTTTGTTTACTTGCCGACCCTTCCTTTCCTTCCCGACCTCCGCCGCTTCGGGTCACAACACTCCAATGAACCGCCCACTGCCCCCTCGCACTTACGAAATAAAGGCTCGGCTTTCCTCTAATCGATTCGAGGATCAAGTGAAGGTCAGCCATCCCAGCAACACTTGGGATGGGTTAGGTTAGGTTAAGGTTAGATGAGGTTAGATGAGGTTAGATGTGTGCCGTTCATATCCTAGTTCTTTCTTACCTAACATAATCTAAGCTAACTTTACCCAACTAAATAGCATGATATAACTTAATAAAAATTACACAGATTTAACTAAATTTAGCCTAACCCAACCCAATCTAATTTAACCTACAACAACATTGCCTTTCGCAGTTTATCTTACCTTTCCCAATCTATGTGCAGTTACCGTAACTAATCTTTATGTGATAACAATTTCGTAATCAAAAAAGTATATTAAAATTTCATGGGTTGGGTCGTGACTCGAAGAAAAGCCTTAGGAATCTGGGTAAGAGTAATGACGACTCAGAGATCTTGAAGAAGAAAAAGAGAAGCTGAAATAGGTGCACAGAGTAGAGACCACCTACAGTGTACTATTCAAATTATACCTATTCTGCTTGGTAATGAAAAGAACTGAAGTTACGATGGTGGTGATTATATGCTACAGATAATTACACCCATTACTGTTCTGGAAGCAAAGCGGTGGCGAGATTTGTTTTTGGGATACCTACAATTCTGCTTCTTAAAAGATTTTCCCTGTCTTAAACTTTCTTCCAAAACGGTTGCTAACGATTTTATCGCAAGAGATCCTTCATACTAAGCGGTGTTGTGGTGCTCTTAGTAGTCACAACAGGAAGTGGATGCTGGAGTGTGACGATATTCTATAATATTCGATCAATTTTATGTCTTTCCCACCACCACGCTTACCACCAATACCGCCACCACCTCTACTGCCACTACTACCACTACCAGCACAAACACGACGCCTTCCGGACTCCACGCACGCACTGTATTCATTCTTTTCACACACACTACGAACAATTACTCTCTTTGACTGCGCCCCAACAGCAACTCGACTTCTATAACCTACACACTTTCTTCCACTACCTTCCTGAGAACCACACTATTTTCACATCCCAATGCACACTTTCCCTGCGTACCCCTAATATACTCCCCAAATGCATTCCTTCTATTTTTCATAACCTAAACACTTCTTCACAACTTACGTGTGTCTTCATCATTAACTTACAAAGGTCTCAACTTCCGCACCATACACCTACGTACACTAAATTCCTATCCTTATTATAACTTCTTACATCCTATACCTACACCAACACTTATTTCCCCTATACGAGTGACCAACACATCTTCCTATACATTTCACACCATGACTCTAAAATTCTAAACTCCTCCAGCTAGTTTCATTTATTTTTTACACCTCATCTTTCCTTACGCAGCAGACCTTTCCCATCCTTTCTATACCCATCACATCAAGCCTGAACCACGCCCTCCCATACCCGCCCACACTCATTTCACACGCAACGCACTTCGTCACATCTCGCACACACTTCCTGTACTCGGCACCTAGTCGTTCCCTCATGCATGTCTTGCGGTGCGCCTTGTTTCTGATAAGGTCTGGTATAAATCTTCGGTTTCTGATCTATCTTCGGGCATATATTCTTCCTTCTTATTTTGTTTATTTCCTTGTTGACAGCTTTATTGCTACAGAGGTACACGCGCGGCCGCTGCTCACTCACGATGCAAGGAAAAGCGAAGAAAAATATTTATTTCAAAGGGTTGTATTCTGCTTCCTATTAATCTTCCTGGTTATCATCTGCGTTACTGGCGATGCTGGCTCCTATCTGCGTCATAAGAAAGACATCTACTTAGACAAAGAAATCTCGAGAGAGAGAGAGAGAGAGAGAGAGAGAGAGAGAGAGAGAGAGAGAGAGAGAGAGAGAGAGAGAGAGAGAGAGAGAGAGAGAGAGAGAGAGAGAGAGAGAGAGAGATCCGTATTTCAAAGGCTTCTGTCCTGTTTCCTATTACTTTTATTGCTTCCCATCTGCATTACTGGATTGATGGCGAGACACAATTCATTCTCCTTTCGCCCTACACACAAAGACTCTCACCCTTTACTATACCCCTTAAGAACTTACCCCAGTCCTCCCTATCCCCCCTACATCTTTCACTTCTCATTCCTTCCCCTACTATATACACCCCACGCTAAACCCATATAAGTAAGACGCCTCACTCAAGAGCATCACTTGTGCGTAGAATGGAACCTCTCATTCACAGTGAAGGGGGAAATTTAATGCTAAGAATCTAATCTTGTAGGTCAATATGTTTCTCAGGCTACATACCTCAGTGAGGGCATTTCTTTTTTCGTGTGTGGAATGTACGTGGAAGTGTCTTATATTTAACTTCAACGCTTCAAGTCTCGATATCACAGCTTTTTATCACCTTGCAAGTTAATGTTTCTCAGAGTATATTCTTAAGTGGTTACTTTATTTTTTTTTCTTTATTTTCGTGCTGTGTAGAGAAACGTCTGCTATTCACCCAAAGGTCAAACTAATATTGAACCTCTCGCAACCTAATGTTCCCCAGCCACATACTTAAATCACTGGAACTTTGGGTGAATATATAAGAAAAACTTACGTCCATTATAAAAAGTTTACCCATAAAGACTGAATAATGAAGGAAAAAAACACCAATATGTCTGCATATATTTAACGTCCCGGGTGGCCTGGCTTATTCCTTTTTCCTGATTCTGGGGAAGTGACAAGAAATTTAGGAAAATTCAGAATGCCAATCTAAACAAGTCACAAGAGAGTTAGTTCCCAGCGCGCATGCATAAATTGAGGGGCGCTGACACCCTCCCATTGAAATATGCATGGGACAAGAAAATATGGAGGAAGGGGAGGACAGATGGAGCCAAAGACCAGCAGTAATGTTCAGGGATGCGTTGGGAGAATGAAAGACATGCAGGGAAAATAAACGAGGGAATACGAGTTCATTTGCCTGTGTTTAAGAAAATAACCCTGCTTATTTGTCAGAGCTTTTTGATGCTGATTATAAAGCTTTCCTTTTTGGAGGGACACCGACCTCGAGCAATGAAAATAACGAAAAAAGAACCATGGAGGTGCTAGGCAGAAAAAAAAGAAAACAAAAGGATTATCTGAGATTCGAGGGTAAGTGTCTTGAAAACTCGAATGCACTGCATCATACATTTCACGAAGAGCCATATTATATTGACAGGTGCATCATATCCTTCACAATCTCAAGTTGATGACTGTTGCTTGTAGATTCTGCCTTAGAAGCAAAAGAGACTTGATAATGTAATACGAATCTGCAAGACGGATTCCACATTAAAGTAGTCATGGTCAAAATGGTCAAGCAACTACCCAACCTAACAGACTCACTTCCATCGTGTCTAGCAGTCGTCTTCAGTCGTTCCCTCACCTGAAAATCTACCACTGCCAGGTTTTACAGGATTATCTACATATCAGAGGACGTGAGATGAAGAAGAATGAGTGATATAGAAGTTGAAATGCAGGTTAGCTGAGTTTAGCACCGGAAGGTACCTTCAACAACTTCGTATATCTTTACAGACAGATTTTATAAACGTCAAATACTTCATCTCGGGGAAGAGAAAAAAGGGAAGAGTAGCTAGGGAGAAAGGAAAGTAACATGGAATATAGAGAAACATACGGGAATCATAGAGTGGGGAAGAGAAGGGCACAGGGAACCTTAAGTGAATGAAAATGTAAACACAAAGACGAAGTAAAAAGGTAAGCTAAGGAATGCCGCGGCCAGTAGAGGAAGAGGGAGAGACAGGGGGAGCAAGAAGAGAGAGAGAGAGAGAGAGAGAGAGAGAGGGGGGGGGGGAGGGAAAGTAATTAATGCCTCCTGCCAAGTAAATATCAACAGACTCGACGGTCCGCTCGGTCTAATGGTAGGGAGGCTCTCGAGGACATTTTTTTGCATTCCAACTTGGTTTTATGACGGGGGTGTCTTGCTGATAGGGTGATGTGGCAGTGGGTGAGACAGAGACGGCCTGGAGGGGAACCAAATTGCGGTGAGGGGAGTGTGAGGGAAGACTGACTAACTATCACACACGGAGGGGGAAGAAATGAGGGGAGGGGAGAGGGGATGGGAAAGTCTTGTAAAAATGTAAAGTGATGTTGACAAAATAAGGTTGGATCGTGTGTGTGTGTGTGTGTGTGTGTGTGTGTGTGTGTGTGTGTGTGTGTGTGTGTGTGTGTGTGTTTGTGTGTGTGTATGAAGTATCAACAAGATTTTCACGAAAATGCACGCTCACAACTACATCTCCCCACTTATGCACCCCCTACCTACAACACACACACACACACACACACACACACACACACACACACACACACACAGAACTAGCGGAACAGAGGAAATGGACTGATAAAGAAGTAGTACCGCGTGGAATGCAAATAAAAAGTCATTTTACCTTCAGATAAGACGAGGAAACAAGCACCACTCCGCAAGCAAGGTACAAAGAAGTTGTGTGTGGCTTAACTCACCACATTCTGAAAGAGAAATAGAATATAGTTTTTCGTATTTTCTAGAGCGTGTCTTCTAAGATTTAAAAGTAGCTTGACGGAGAGCTGAAAGGGAAAGAAAGAGAAAGAGAAAAAGAGAAACAGAAAATGTATATGAGAAGATTAGCAGAAAGAGCAGGAGAAGGGAAGGTAAAGATTGAGGTTTAAAGATCAGATTAAGAGAAAAATGAACAGAATTTTGAGAACAGGGAGAATGTACGAGTGTATAAGGAAACGATGTGAGGAGAAAGATTGAAGACAATGGACGGGTGAGGTAAAGAGTGAGGCAGTTGTGGACGAAAGAGAAAAGAAAGGGAGAGAGAAAGATGGAGAAATGTGAAGGAGTTATGCAAGGAAAGAGGATAGAGAGGAGGAGAGAGTGTAGTGGGAAAAACAAGGAAAAGGAAAGTGGGGAAGGACTGAGGGGAGACAGTGAGGGGACATCGCCCAGCTACGAAAAAAGAGAACCTTAAGTAGTTAAAATGTGTCCTGGCTGCGCATTAACAATTTTATGCTGAGAATTGTCCTTTATCTTTCTGCCAAGAGCTTAATTCTTATGTCAACAGAGCTGTTTTCTTCGTAATTCCTGAAACAAACATGCAAAAAGATAACGAAGTCCTTGCCAAACAGGTTATATGTGAATTTTCTTCCTCCTCCTTCTCTTCCTTTTCCTCCTTCCTTTCGTCACTATAATTATGCTATCATCATTCTCGCTGCAATCTTCATCAATCCCGTAGTTTATCTTTTTTACCTATCTCGTCCTCATCCTTATCGTTGTCCTCCTAAAATATACATCCTCCTCTTCCTCTTCCTTTTGCTACTTTTGGTCTTCCACCTCCTCCTCTCCTTGCTTCTGGGATCTCCTCCTCCTCCATCTTCCCAATAGTCAGCACACTGTCCAACCATACATCACCCATTAGGACTGAGAAACGTAACACCACTACATCTCTTTTTACAACAAAATGGGTTTTAATAGAAGGGAGTAGAAAAGTAAACACGCTGCTCCGCCTACCACTCCTCGTCCTTTCTTGGGCCTGATATACGGTAGTGGTGGTTCCTCGACCTCACACCACCACCACCACCACCACCCCCACCACCACCACCACCACCACCACCACCACCACCACCACCATCAGTACCATCATGAGCGCCGCTTTTTGCCTCTTGTCGCTACCACTGCCGAGGTCGTAGAAGCGTTGAGACGAGTTTACGTAGGGCGAATCACCTCCACCAAAACACACTCCACTTAAAACGTTGCTCTCCCGACCGTCTACTCACTTCCACCGCCTTAATTCCTTCCCCACTCCAGCCACTCCTCTCTCTTTCACCTTCTCCCTCACTCGCACACTCGCGCACTCGTCGGCATCTTGCGAGAGGAACAGCGAGTGGCACTTAAGGTAATGCGTGTGCTAATTAGTTTACCAGAGAGCTCCAGCAAAGGTATGTCAGCACTCCAGTCGCTTGTTACTATTATGGACGAGTGATCCAACTTTGGAGGACGAAAGGAGAAGAGGCGGTGAAAGGAGGAACCGCGGTATGTGCTTGAGAGGTAAATGAAAGAAATGACTAAGGAGAGGAGTTTAAAGTAGCGAGTCGAGAAGGGAAGATAAATATTAACGACAACAAATGAAAGAAAAACAAAGAAAAGTAATGCAAGATGGTGAAATTATACATAAATGTTAAGTGAGGAGAAAGAGAATAGGTAGTGATTGACGTGTGTGTGTGTGTATGTGTGTGTGT
>CM035223.1:5105188-5112688 GCA_020233015.1 Callinectes sapidus
ATAATAATGATAATAATAATAATAATAATAATAATAATAATAATAATAATAATAATAATAATAATAATAATAATAATAATAATAATGATAATAATAATAATATAAAATAATAATAATAATAATAATAATAATAATAATAATAATAATAATAATAATAATAATAATAATAATAATAATAATAATAATAATAATAATACAATAATAAAAATAATAATGCTATTAATGATAATAATAATAATAATAATAATAATAATAATAATAATACCAGTGATGTCCTGCAAGTAAGCGATTGGATAGCACATGCCATAAAGTCACTTAACAAACACACATAAACACACTGTCCTTACACACTGCCTGCACATACTTGATACCACGCCGCGCTGAGCCGCCACCATGTCTGTCCGAGGAAAATTGACCACTCCAACCAAGTACTCTGCCCGATATATCAACACATAAAACGTAACACATCTAAAACACATATCAACCCCAAGCAAATTGACGCAGCAAAAGATAAACACATCACGAGGAGGATCTTGCACGTCCACTCACCAGGGAATGCAGCGTGGCAGAGGAGAATATTGATCTATATGACTTGACATAACACAAGATCCAAGGTCTCGTGTCAGCAGCAATCTTTGTTATAAATCCAGATTCGCTGTCACGATTCACGGAGACAAATTGCTCTTGATCACGAGGCGAGGCGAAGTTTGACTGCACGGGGTGTAAAGGTCAGTGTAAAGAAACGCTCATCCTTTCTTTTTAGATGCCGGTTATGGATAAAGATGCAACCACAGAAAGGAACAAATATAGGCAGACACGGAGAGTGTCGCTAACATGTACACAGGAACGAACATTCTCTCTCTCTCTCTCTCTCTCTCTCTCTCTCTCTCTCTCTCTCTCTCTCTCTACACAATATGTAACATGCCAAATTCCTTTTGGAAACACGTTAACGAAACACAAAAACAGTTTCCCCTGTGAATAGCACCAAACCGAAGTCTTAACTACACCAATGCACCTCATCAAGGGGGCTCAAGAGCAGAGACGTCTTGGGGGGATGAATACTGGCAGGGTAAGTAGGCAGAAATCGTGTGGGTAGTGACGGTAGAATAAGGCAAGACACACATAAAAGAAAAAAAAAAGTGGGCGAGATATGACGGAGGGAGGAGGAGGGATGGTCTCTTCACTCTGGAGAGGGCAGCTATGCTATCAAGGAGAAATCTGACAGGACGTCAACGTGTCTTTCCTCCGGTTGTGTGTGGTTGGATAAACTCTAGAAAGGAAGAGAAATGGGGCTAGACCAACGAAATTAACTCATGAGGGAGTGAAAAAGAAGATCAATGGTTTATAGTAAATAAAATTTTGTGTATCTAGATTTTATGATCTATATAGTTATAGAATGTATTATATAGTTACTATATCAGCATCCGTTATGAGGATTGCGTGCTTTACTGTGGGGATAATATTAACATCCTTATGACATATATACTCCAATTGATATCGAAGTTCAAATCAAGAAGATAAAATTTGATCTTATCAAGCACTAATGAAAATAGAACACAATGCCTATCGTAACATTCAGGTCACTAAAGTTTGCTTCCCCTTGGTTCCCTTATAAGCTCCCTTTCTGGAACATACTTTAATGAAAGCCAATGAAATGGGTACTCTAATCATCATACCTAATTCTTTTCCTTTTTCGAACCGTGCTTTTGAATACTTGAGCGTGCCAGTTGTGGCATTAACCAAACGAGCGCATGCTTATACTAGGAAAAATGCAACAGACACTCGGATCTCGAGCTCCTCCCTGGACGTGTTTCTTTCGAGGTCAATCTGCTATTCCAAGCTTGAAGCTTGAGGAGGGCTTTGACAGATGATGCAAAGAGAAACTGAACTAGTTTTTCTTTACGTGGTATCCATAAGCCTCCCCTACTTTGTCCATTTTCTATGAGGGTGGTCTATCCCCTACCGGACATCCCACCACAGGAAGACCGTCCCTCCCTAAAGCCCCTCCCTCGCTCGCGGCGGAAGCTTGTAAAAGTGACGGATAGTACGATAACTATCCAATTATTTATACTTTTCCTGCCGCAATTTATTTTCAGGGAGATTCATTTTCCCTGACAACCTCCTGTGGTGTTTGTTCTTCATGAAGTTGTTGAGGAAAAGTCAACGAGAGAAAAACTGCGAAAGGACACAATTGACGCTTCTTAAAGCAACTGTTGTGTTCTAGTTCTTGCCAGGCTGAAGGTCACTCTAGTTCATAGTTACTAGCTCTACCAAGAAAATGGATGTATTTTTAGTGTGGAACAAATTTAAATGCAGTATTCCGGTTCGCTTTAGAACTGAACTTATATGCACCACTTTAGAACTGAATTTATATGCACCACCAAACATCGCTATCCCTCCCGCGCGTGCACACACACCCACCCACTCACCCACACACACACTCACACGGTTTACGCATGTAAAAGCAAACTGAGTACACGAAATCCCTGTACCTGCTAAATGGAGGCCAATGAAATGTAAAGAGCTGCGTGGGAAAAACCACGTGGAAGGAGGAAGGCAGCTGGTAAGGCGGAGTAGTGGAAGACGATAAGGGTAAGGAAGATAATTTAAGAAGGGAAAAATGGAACGGATTTGAGAAAAGCAATTGAATTTCTGAGGGTGACATTAATGTAGTATTCCTGGTATGTCTCCCTTGCTTCCGTGATTAACTGATGCGACTATGTGGAAACAATACTTTGTGGAGGTCTAGGTGTTTGTCTCGAGCTAGTCCTTGAAAAGCTTTTCAAAGACTGATTATTTGAACCAGTCTCCGCTTTCGAGTTCGTATTTTTGTCTTTATAAGCATATTTGTTTCAAAGAAAGACAATCTCCGCCCCCCCCCCCATCTCTCTCTCTCTCTCTCTCTCTCTCTCTCTCTCTCTCTCTCTCTCTCTCTCTCTCTCTCTCTCTCTCTCTCTCTCTCCCAAAACAAGGGCAAGGCTACATAATTCAGCGGTCTCCAGCTGTTCGTGGTTCCTTCGCGGCCTTAAACTGTCACGACGACTCATTCTTGTCCTGATTCAACGGCGTGCCTTGCAGATTCACAGCCGCTACGCCACTGCCTGGAGGTATACGAGAAGCACATCCAAATCCCGGTGAGATGCTGAATGAATAAACAAAGTTGGAAAGCTTGGAATGGGCAAATTCAATGTTAAAGAAGATGAATGAATCGTAAATACTTTGCGCTATGAAGCTTAAAGTAGAGAGCTCTCCAACTACCCTGATTGAATTAAAACCATCTTACCAAATGAATAGGAGTTTGTTGCAAGGGAAGAGACTTTCCCACAACCCAGCCAAGACGAGATACCTCCAATTAACCAGGAAGCAATCAGTCCGCGTCTGTTTCGTGTGGCCAGGAGCAAATGGTGAAGGTGGTGGAAGCACGAGATTGGGAGGCAGTGGTCGAGAAAGACGTGACAGAATAGGAACAGAAGAAAGATTACCTGAATAGATATAAATAGTAAAGTTTGGTATGCAACGGAATGTCGGGTTATTTATGTAGGACACGAGGTCAAAGGGATGTTTCACTCATACAGTTCTTGATCCTTAGATTGATAGAATGTAACTAACTACCCTTAAGTGGCGTAACAATGGGTATTAGAGCCTCTACAACCATCGCCAGGAATGCCAACCCATACACATGGCACGCAACCACCACTGAGATCACCAGCAAGAACAGAGGGAGAAGTGGAGCAATGGTAGTAAATCTCAAGAGTCTCAATGGAATCGTTCTCTGAGGTTCACATGCGTGCTTTTCGCTAGCCTGAACTGACAGTAGTATGTGGCCTTTTGATCCAAAAATATCACCGGCATTGTTGGTATTGTTGTTGTTTACGTTCCTACTACTACTATTGCTGCTGCTGCTACTACTACTACTACTACTACTACTACTACTACTACTACTACTACTACTACTACTACCTTCATAACTACAAAACCACTGTAACAATCATTGCCATTTATCGTTTCAAAGCCCAGACCACAAAAACGTTGATGTAGTACACACATACATACTAAGGAAACACAACGAAACACAATACTCAAAGCACATTAAGGCCAAAGAAACTTCCACGCGAAAACATTTCATAATTTCATACCCTATTACTCTCCGTTTCCTCACAGCGCCCAACAAACTCTGGCAATATGTTATACCATTGTCTAGTGCACAGGCTTACCACGCTGTCTTGTGGAGCTCCTTACCGCCACTCCTTTAATTAAGCAGGTCTGCACACCATCAAACCTCGAGTCTCACAACAAGGAAAACAAGTCAAGGAAAACAAGTGGTATTTAATAGGAGAATCAGTTGATTATATATCTCCTGAGATAGTCCCAAGCCCTTACCTTAACTAGTCCTCTCTTTATCCCCATCCTCCGTTTCCTCCTCTTCCCTGCGGTACCGCCCACACACGCGTATCACTTACCTCCTCCTATTCGCTCGGTGACGCCACTTCTCATCACACTTCAGGGTTGGCAAAAAGCACCATCTAAGCTGCTCACTTTCTCTTCCTCCCTTCCTCCCTCCCTCTCTCCTCCCTGCCTTACCGCCTCATTCTCTCCTTCCGTCTCTTTTCTTCTCTCTCTTCCTTCTACTTCTTCATTCACTTTTTCTCATCCTTCCTTGCGCGGCCATAGACACACATGCATTCCTTGTCTCTCCCATTCCTTGTCTCTCCCAGCCTGCCGTGTATTCCTTGGCATCCAACCCCGATATGAGGCGGGTAGCAGCGGCGGCCAGAGTCAGCGTGGATTTAACGACTCGCAAAGCTGTACTCGGGTGGTCGTGTTTGTCTCGTGTTGGGGTGGTCGTTGTAATAAATCGTCTGGCTGGGGTGTTGGTTACGGCACACTGGCACGCGTCCTTAAAATTACCGAGTACGTAGGAGTAGCACACAACCCAGGCCGCGGTGCTGGCGGCTGATAACGAGCATGAGGGTGTTATGAATCACATCCCGGGGCCACGGTGGTGATGAGGCAAAAAAATAGGCAAGTACGAGACAGATGCCTGGGACAAAAACATAGGCAGGCGTTGAGGAGAGAAACAGGCAGGCGACGTGTGTGTGTGTGTGTGTGTGTGTGTGGGTGGGTGGGTCTGTGGGTGGGTGGGAGGAGTCCCAAGACAGACAGACTGGCGGGCAGGTTGGGCCGTATATCCCCATCACACACCACGCGTCATATAAGGCAGAGGACCTGATGCTCCCAACCTCTCAAGGGTTAAGGCAGCGGTGGGAAGGAAGAATCGTCTCGTCTAGGCAGCGAGACACAAAAAAAGCCACCGCCAGGGACTCGCACTCGGCTATACAACCTACCGTGCTCTCTTCCTCAACGCAGCGGGAACTTAACCAAAATCTGTCAATTCCACCACGTCGAGACTGAAGGAATGTCTCGTTTGTGGTTACAAGAGGAGCACGAGGGACTTGGCGAGAATGGAAGCGATGACCAAACTGAGCGAGATCTTCACAACACAACTTCAAGATCCCGCACATCGATTTATTTTGGACGAAGTGGACCTGGAAAGAGTACTTGTGCAATATGAACGGTTGTGTATATAATTAGTGGCAGGTCTGAGCTTAAGAGGAAGACGCCTTTGTTAGGCATCAGGGTGGTCATATATTACCACGGGTACGGTTTTAATTTTCGGTTTAAGATGCGTTCGGTGATGAATTTTTATAAGACAAGGAAGGATAACTTAAGCGCGAAGTGAAGTGGGAATGAATGGGCGGGAGTTAACCGAGAACGAGCTCGGCGCATGGAAGAGAAAGTAACCGTAAATGTGAGAGGGGGACTGTGCAAAAATTAGGCACGTGAAATCACTTCGTTTACAGTGAACATGAATTTTACTCTGCTTTTTTCTTCGCATGCAACCAAGGTGGAATGCAAGAATTAAGGTAAATTAGACAGGTCAAACCACTTCACTTAGAGGCAAAAGAAATTTCACTTTATTTTTAGAACGCGTGTTGCCGAGTGTCGTGTTTACCAGAATACACTTCCCCAGTTGGCGCTCGTTTCCTGCCTGTGGAAGGGAGAGCCAAAGCAAAAATTACCATCTATTGCGACGCCCTCATAAATGCGGTAATGATCACCCATTAAGGCACCTTTATCAGTGAGGTAATTACCACCTGTCCGCGTTTCCTCGATATAATAATCACCACCTCAAGTTATTTTCTCTATATTTAATACATTATTAATTAGAAACTCGCAGTTCACTTACATTCCCTCTCATACCAGAAAAATGGGGGCAGGGCGGGATGGGGAGGTGGTGGGGTGTGGGAGGGAGAAAGAAAACGCATGAACAAACAAATTGAAATATGCCGGAAAAGTTACGTTAATGACATAGGTATACGCTAGACGTCGACCATTTCTACATTATTCAGAGCTCGCTGTACTTTTACTGTCGCTAACAAATTCCCCTTATGATCTCTATATGGAAATGAAAACCAGTGGTGAAAAAAAACAACGTTAATGATGAAGTTAAAGTAAGGAGATCCACGTACACACGTAATCCATTAATATATCATTAAAATCATGTTCCTGACGAAATACTACAATGCATCGTATATTTCTAATAATTTTCTGGTTGTGACACCAAAAAGTCTTTCCACCCATCTATCTATCAATGTGTTTATTTATCTATCTCTATACCTGTTTATTCCTTTCTTATTATCTCTCTCTTGATATTCTTATCTATCTAAATAGGTAGCCACCTATCGATCAAGCAGCTTATTTATACATCTGTTTATATCTACCATTCTCAACACTGTTCCACGTAATAATTTACAAAACATTTATAGGCAAAATAATACCACTCTCCACTCAAGAAATGAGAGTGAAAAGCAACACAACCAAGCATACATAAAATATCACTATGACAAGATAAAGACGTTAATCATGAGTAGTGTTACGGTTCATAAGATCAAGGTTTAGTTCTGTTTGGGGATCAAGGTCTTGAGGTCATGAGGTGGTGCTTGATTCATGGGCTCCTAGCTTGAAGTCACTGAATTTTGCGATGATTCTTTCAAGGTGCAGGGATTCAACGGTGGTGGATTTCTAATAATAGGACGTCTTATTTATCTCTCCGTTTGTTTACGTTGCTATTTACTTATATTGCACTGATTCTTACATTCAATCTCCTTCTCCACAGCTGCATCCTCTTTTATGTCCTCCTCTTCCTCTGCCTCCAATTTCTCTTTTCTCTTTCTCTTACATCTCTTCGTCCTTCTCTTTTCCTTCCTTGTCATTGTAAAGCTACCTAAGTGACTAAAATCTCTCTCTCTCTCTCTCTCTCTCTCTCTCTCTCTCTCTCTCTCTCTCTCTCTCTCTCTCTCTCTCTCTCTCTCTCTCTCTCTCAACATACTCAAGGCAGGCTCAAAAAGACTTCAAAGCGAGTGGATTTTCAACATTTGCAATTCATAAAGACATTCATTACCGGCAGTATGTAGCATGCAGTGGAGTAGCACTCAATGA
>CM035223.1:5115188-5122091 GCA_020233015.1 Callinectes sapidus
TAGATGAACAGGGACTAGACACATATAAAGACCTTTGCCCATTTGCCTCACCACTTCCAAGACCCGGTCCAAGACCATCTCGGTTGTGAGCCGAGCGTGCTAACCACTATACTACGCCGTGTGTGTGTGTGTGTGTGTGTGTACTGTTCCTCCTCTTTCAATATGAAATGAAAGCGATTCCATTAGGTGCCGCAATAGCTTAGGTCATATGGCACCACTGGGGTTAAGGGGAGAGCGCTACATCTACCACGGGGCAACTAGGTTTGGGAAGGATTCGAACCCTGGGCCGCCAGCATTGGAGGCCCAAGACAAGCCGCTTAACCAACTATGCCACCCAGCCCCCTCTTTCAATATGAGCAGCATAATAAACGATGAAGTGAAAATAAAACAACAAATAAATAACGATAATAACACTATTACCACCACCATCACCACCACTAAAACAACAACAACAACAACAACAAAAGCCCTCCATCATAAAAAGAGTCTCATTTGTGGGCTGCAACATTATGACGAAAAAAATGTATTCATTCTTCAAACGTGAGATAGAATTCCCACAATATGAAAATATTAATAATCTAATCATCACATTTAATATTTACCATTAAGGAATAATGAGAGCAATTACGTTTCCAATAGTTGACAAATAAAAAAAAGTATTTTAGATTATCACACGAGACATGGGCTTGTTGTTATTGTGCCAGGAAGCCTCATTCAGCCATTATTAATCATTCTTACAAATGTATTGTCCTTCCATCTGTCAGTATGTGTTTGTATGTGCTTGGTCATCGTCACTATCATTATTACCCTTGAGTCTTTACTGTAGGGGAAGAAAATATCATACACACACACACACACACACACACACACACACACACACACACACACACACACACACACACATAATAAGAACAGCCTAATGCCTTAATAACAAATCTCAAAAGGGACCTGCTCGTCTAGTGAGGAGGCGGAGAGGCAGCCTTCCCGCGGTGTTTTCACGGCAGCAACACAAGAGTGCAATCCCTCCCCGTCAGGATCCCGGGAAGACCTTATCAGCAGCCCGAGCGGTGATAACATCCAACGGTGGGTGTCTCTTGATGACGAAGTGCTCAACAGTTAGTCTTCCTCCTTACACGGCCCAGGCTGTAACTCCGCAGAACAAGAAGATAAATGATGGTCCCTGATATTATCATCGCCAAGGTCCACGTCTTCAGATACCTCAACAAAAGCTTCTCTCAACAAGGCATCCCACCTTCAGGAGACGAAAAAAAAAAAAAAAAAAAAAAAAAAAAATCCTCCACCGTGGTCTTGCTAGAAATGACAGACGTTAAGTGAAGGTGCGGCAAAGTGGGAGAGGACAGCTCGCGAACAGTGATCAGGGTTGCCAATAACAGGTGAAGCAGGAAACAAGCCACAGAGTTGCCATGATACTTCTTTCTGTGCTTGATAGCACTAACATTGTGAGTGTGACAGCGTTTACAACAGCTAAGATTAGATGAGAGGAATAAATGTTGCTTCTACCATCTCTCTCTCTCTCTCTCTCTCTCTCTCTCTCTCTCTCTCTCTCTCTCTCTCTCTCTCTCTCTCTCTCTCTCTCTCTCTCTCTCTCTCTCTCTCTCTCTTCTCTCTCTCTCTCTCTAAAAAAAAAAAAGGAAAAAAAACTTCTTAAATATCCAGAATCACTGGATGAAGTATGAGTATGTATGAATTACTGACAGGAGCAGGTGTTCAGGGATTTGACAAATTTCATCCGTGTCAGATGTAATAAAACTTATTTGATAATATATAGTTTATCTTCACTAAGAGATTCAGAAACTCGGAAAAAAAACACGAATGAAAGAAACATTGTAGCCAATAAGCAGGTATGTTACCATATGGGTTTATTTATTGGGGATAACTATAAAAAAGCGGCCAAAGGAGAGAATGGAAGAGAAAAAAAGACAATGAATTATAAGGAGCAACAAAAAGTGATAATTCATTATAACGATAAAATGTCGTGCAATTACCTTAGACAAAATAAATTTCCATATGACTTATGAGGAAAAGAAACGTTACAGGTATGAAGCTGCTTTTGGAGATAATTCATACTTGTCTTTCTGCAACACGCACATTTTTCCTTCTTTCCTCCACACCTGATGTGTTCGCGTGCCGACCCAGCTGTATCACTAGAATGACCCTCAGTTTGTCTAACCGCGTCCGGGAGGCTGTGGAATACTGGGGTCAGGGTAAAGCGGCTGTGATGGTGGTGGCAGCGGTGGTGGCGGAGGTGGTAATGGTGACGCCTGGGTAGGTGTGGCAGACGCTGCTCAACGTTCAGAGGCAGCGGACGTGTTGCTGTGCAGTGCCGCGCCTATAGTGACCACGCCGGAACCGTTTGTGTTGGCGGAAGCGGCCAAACAGTGTAACGCCCGAAATTTCGTCCCGTTCCAATATTTGTTACTGAGTGATACCTTGATAATATAGCGTCATCCTGAGGTCTTCGTTACCTGCCACATAAGTTTGGAGATGAATCGCTGTGCACCGCTGGAATCTTGAGTGTCACGATATTTGCAGTTTATATCTATCACAGAAGTGACATGAACTTTTTTGTATCGTTTCATCTTCCCTAATCTTCAGACACATATCGCCTTGCATGTGCAGCCCATTCACTACTCAATGTCATGTTCATATTTTAATGAAGGATGTGGTGTGAAGGTGGTCATGTTGGTGTTTTTAACACTTCCCACTTATCAATTCCTTGCATTTCCTCTTCACCTCACATTTTCTCTCTTTCCTTCCAATTCCTTTTACTTTCTCCCTGATTTCCTCGGCAAGGGTGGGTTAGCAGGTCATTATTGACTCCAATCTGAGGTGCCTCCTGACACTTCCAGTTCTACCAGACCCATTGCTCACTCTCAGTATCTAAATGGCTCTCCAGATAAAGCTGACTCGCTGTTTGCCTTTTTAGCGACACGTTAAGTAGTTGGTGATGCAGCCAGAAATTTAAAATTCCTCTGTTGTGTGAAACAGTTGTTTTGTCAGTAATGTTTACAGTTAAAAAGGAATATTGCTTTTATCGAGACGTTGTCAATAAAGAGCGGCTGTTTCCGTGGCCTGCAGGGTGTGGGACGATGAGTAGCTGTTGAAAGTACAGCTAATGACTTTCCTCTTGGCAGATATGGAAGCAAAGAAACAACAATCATCCAGATTAGAATTTTTTTTCCTAACTCACTTTTTACAAATTTTGAGATTAGCAATTTCTGCACCAACATCAAGAAGTTGCAAGGTAATTCCGCGGCTTAGTGCCTAGACAGCCAATGGTGGGAAGCAGACTGCTGCACCCAATGGCGATATGGACCTACAACGATGGTAAGCCTCTTATCGAATGATAGCCAGGAAGTCTTGTAGGAAAGGAAAGATGTGCATGTAGCGCCGCACGCAGCCATGTCAGCCTGCCCCTCCCACCTGTCGTTACACACGCTGCCGGGAAACACTTGATATAGCCGGCTCGCACCGCTACGTCACACGCTAACCCCTACACACCTCTCCGTGTCGCACCCTGTGTCTCCACGAGGAAAGTGAACACTTTATGTTTATTTATTACATGTAGTTGCTCTTGGGTTTTTATTACTGACTTGGAATTTCAAACACAGAATCACCACACACACACACACACACACACCGCGTAGTGTAGTGGTTAGCACGCTCGGCTCACAACCGAGAGGGCCTGGGTTCGAGTCCCGGGCGCGGCGAGGCAAATGGACAAGCCTCTTATTGTGTATCTAACCTCTGTTCACCTAGCAGCAAGTAGGTACGGGACGTAACTCGAGGGGTTGTGGCCTCGCTGTCCCTGTGTGTAGTGTGTGAAGTGGTCTCAGCCCTACCCAAAGATCGGTCTATATGAGCTCTGACCTCGCTCCGTAGGGAAAGGCTGGCTGGGTGACCAGCAGGCGACCGAGGTGAATAACACACACACACACACACCTGCTGGACTGCCCTACCAATAAACTGATTATTATTATTATTATTATTATTATTATTATTATTATTATTATTATTATTATTATTATTATTATTATTGTTATTATTATTATTACATTTGTTGGTGGAAAAAATAAGAATAAGATGCAAAGAGAACGTAATCACAGTGGAGATACATGCATGCTTGTAAAAAAAAACCCATAATCTACCCAAAGATCGGTCTATATGAGCTCTGACCTCGCTCCGTAGGGAAAGGCTGGCTGGGTGATCAGCAGGCGACCGAGGTGAATAACACACACACACACACACCTGCTGGACTGCCCTACCAATAAACTGATTATTATTATTATTATTATTATTATTATTATTATTATTATTATTATCATTATTATTATTATTATTATTATTATTATTATTATTATTATTATTATTATTATTATTATTATTTTTATTATTATCATTATTATTATTATTATCATTATTATTACATTTGTTGGTGCAAAAGATAAGAATAAGATGCAAAGATAGTGTAATCAAAGTGGAGATACATGCATGCTTGTAAAAAAAAACCCATAATCTATGAGGTTGGACGCTACCTCCCCCGTCAAAAAAAAAAAAAAAAAGAAAAGAAAAAAGAAAAAAGCCCCTGCTCACTTTTGCTTGGCGGCTGTGAGAACCGGGCGGCGTGTGGCGACGGAGAAAATGCAAAGGACAGGAAATTCCTCTCGTGTGCCAAGGAATCTTCAGCGTTCACTGGAGAGTAAAAACAGAGAAGATGCGTTAGACTCCCATGTCAAGGCGAGCTAGTGGTGATGATGGTGGTGGTAGTGGTGGTGGCGGTGGTGGCAGCGGCCAGTTACTTATGTATTGTAAAGAATCTTGAATATGTGAGTATTTTGTGATAGTTCAGGTAAATATATACAATTAAAAGTATTTATGGTATAAGGAAAGGTCATGGTAGTAGTTGTATAGGTGAAGGTAGTGGAGGAAATGGTGTTAATGGCTGTGAAAAATGGACATGAACTAATCTGAAATAAACATTCATGAACGATATTCCAACACTCTACATTATCAACACTCAACATTATCAGTTTTCAGCGACTAGACAAAAAATCATTATCAGACTAACGTTCACTATGAAGCTACTGTTCAGTGTCCCTCTAGTTTAGTTTCCCTCTTCCACTTGTGTTCTTCCCACCGAGTCCTTTGTTTCCGCCAAGCCATCTCTTCTTAGTAAGCCAGCTTCTCTCACTTAATCCTCTCCCATCCACATCTCTCTCTCTCTCTCTCTCTCTCTCTCTCTCTCTCTCTCTCTCTCTCTCTCTCTGCTCTATGTCCTCCTGATAATTATTCATCTTTTGTCCTGTTTTTATACTCAAATCTTCTTTCGACATATTCAGTTTTTTTTTACAAATGTTCTTTTAATCCAATACTTTCCACATATACATTTCTCTCCACTCTGTCTTTTTTCATTAATTTCTTAAAACATTGAAGCAGTTACATACTTGAATCACATACCAAAATGTTTTCAGATTTATTTGTAATTAAGATGATGGCAACCATGAATATGAAACGGGCTTGGGAAGCTGTATTAAGTATGATAGTTACAGTGAATAAATAGCTACGTACTTGGGTTGTCAAAATGGGCAGGGAAGAAAAATAAGACTGACAGGAGATGAGAAAACTACCGGGAACTACTGACGGACAGTAGGAAGTTGTAGAAAAAATGTTGGAAGGTTTTATCCTACAGGCTACTGGTATCAACGGCTGTAATCATTCTGCTGCAATAACTTAATGAGATCCTTTCAACGTTTAATTTTGATGAGAGGGCGTGGCTCTTCCCCTGGTATCATCTTTGGGGTGTGGTCACTCTCTACTGCTTCCTTCCACCTTTACACGTGTGGGCGTGGCATTCCATCAGCAGGCAGGTGATCTGTGTGACCGCCTCAGCCTCTCTTAGGTTGCACGATACACGCACCAATAACGCTTCGTTCAAGCCCTTCCACTAATCGGAGCTAAATTGGCACTTCACACTGAAACTAAAATAAATCGGCATTATATCAGAAGTAAACACGATTTTCACGTTGTGAACATGGCCACGTGACAACTGGAAGAGTTATATTTGCGCAGGTGTAGATAATCCGTCATGGCTACGTGTGTGAGGATTGCAAAGGGACAACTAGCATATTAAAGACTGTTGGAAAGAAAAGAGAGAGAAATATAAGGTTTAATGCAAAAAATCGTATCTAATCAGCCGTTTTGCATTCAACTAGGCAAGGATAGTTTTCACAAACAAGATCATCACAATACTTGCATCACCATTACTAATCCATGGCACCAGCTCACTTCTCCTGTCTCTGTTGTGGCTTCGTTACATCTATACGAAAGCAACGGATCATGTGACTCTCTCTGCCATCCTCCCAGGAAGACTAATCAAGTGGGTATCGATTGCGTGTCGTCGTGCAGCTGTGCGGGTCGGGTGTCAGGGAGAACGGGGATCGGGTTGTCCTAGTGGAGGTCTTCCCTCGTCCATTATAATCAACACGGTGGGTGCTGAAGCTCAAGGTGTCACGATACTGGTCAAGAGAGATCCAGCTCAAGTCTACAATAGATTTAATGGCTTCTTTTTGAGGAGTGGAAATACTATTTTTAAAGGTTCCTTATTTATTGCGAGTGAAATTAATGATGTCATTTTTAAAAGCAATATGTATAGCGTATCAACTTAAATGAAATCGGTGCGGCGTGAAATCGTTTCGGGTGAGTTAGTATAGGCCGTGACCTGCTACACAAGCGTGGCGCTCCCCTGTGTGTTGATAATTAATTAGAACAATTTTATTAGAAAGGAATGCACTATCAATTTTGCCCGTGTACCTGATTCAGAGAGAGAGAGAGAGAGAGAGAGAGAGAGAGAGAGAGAGAGAGAGAGAGAGAGAGAGAGAGAGA
>CM035223.1:5215985-5226352 GCA_020233015.1 Callinectes sapidus
CTCTCTCTCTCTCTCTCTCTCTCTCTCTCTCTCTCTCTCTCTCTCTCTCTCTCTCTCTCTCTCTCTCTCTCTCTCTTTTCTACTTTGAAACTACGCTTAAGAATAATGTGCGCTCATACCATAATTATTCTGCATAATGTTCTGAACTGGAAAACAAATAACCAGTCTCTATTACTTAGATATATAACTAACAACCCTGATCCTATTTTAATAAATAGTCATGGTCTAAATTCAAGTGAGGAACTATGAATACCAGGATATAAAACCTACAAAGTTAACTACACTGAGAGGTTATCAGACGGGTCAGTAATAGCAGTCAAATATAACGTCAAACACGAACTTTCGATGATTTTGATACATACTTACCAGCCTTGCAAATCGAAACCAGCCTTGGGCCCATAATCATAGCCACCACATATTTACCCCCGAGATGTCTCTTCCTCCTACACACCGACATGCACAGGCTTTTGAGTGTTTCTATTCCTATCTATATAATAGGCGACTTTAACGGTAGACATACAGGTTTTGGTAACAGGGAAAACAACACAGTCGGAAAACGCTTAATAAAACTTATCAAACAAGGAAAAATAATTCATTGGGGCCCACACTTTTCAACTTTTATTCTCTCATAACTCGAAAACAAACCCATACAAAATCTTTACAAACAAACGTCTTTATTTAAACTTCATCTTTGAACTAGGGGAAATAAGAACTTCTGACCACTCACCAAAAATCATTAAGCTTTCCACTATACCTTAACTTTTTTTTTAAGTTTATAAAACAAATCAAGATCACTGGGACCTTTTCCAAAATAAATTATAAAAAAAAAAAAAAAAATGTTGCAAACCCTGAAGGCAATCTTGCAATCAAGCAAGCTGGGGGTGAAGCCATGATCCGTGGGTTGCATGCTGTCTTGACTGCTGTATGGCATTCAGGTACCATTCCCCCTGACTGGAAGAAGAGGTTGGTCGTCCCTATCTGGAAGGGGAAAGGGGACCGTCAAGACTGCAACAACTACCGTGGAATAACGCTGCTCAGCGTACCAGGCAAGGTGCTTGCCCATTTGTTGCTGACACGGATCCGCACTCACCTGCTGAAGCATCAGAGACCTGAACAGTCAAGGTTCACGCCCGGTAAGTCAACAACTGACCGTACCCTAGCGCTTCGCGTACTGGTGGAGCGCCGACGTGAGTTTCGACTATTTATATATATATATATATATATTGTCACGGACGTGGTACTCACATTTTGTTTTATTTGTGTACATATATTTTTTCATCTTCTCCCCCTTTGTGCTTTGTTTAGTTCGACCCACCACGCGCAGATGGTGGGGGAGGAAAGGTCAGCCGCTCCTTTCCCTCTCTCCACACCTCTCCACCACACCACACGTCGGGGCATTTTTACCTTTTTGGCCTTTTACCTCTCAGTTTTCCATCTTGAAATCTGGAGAGGATATCATGTGTTATACTGCCTCCGTGTAAATACCACTACAGCACCAATATTTGACTAGTTAGGTAGTGTTTCCTTTGTGTTGTGGTGTAACCACGTGGGTAGACGACCACGGAGGTCAGCGCAGGGCTCGGGGCAATATAAGCCGCCGAGCAGGAAGGGTCCCTCTCACTCGGTTACTCACTCTGTCACGGGTCCAGGTCACGGAGGTGTAGGTCGCGTTCGCCGCGCTTCTACTGTGTGAGGTATTGTTGTGTGTTTCCTAGGGTTAGGAGTAGGTTAATATGTATATAGGTATGTTTTAAGGTGATTCTTTGGCCCAGATATTTTACGCTTTATTTGAGTTTTTTGAAGAGGCTTGCTGCCTCGTTGATCACTTTATTTTGTCCTTCCCTTTTTTTGAGTTTGCATTCACAGTACGTTTGTGGGTGGAATTATTCCGCCAATTTTGCTTCACGCATTTCTTTTACCCTCGTTTGGTTTTCTTAATACTGCTGGAGAGTGTAATGTTTCGTTTTAACGTAACTGTGAAAGAGGGTCGGATCTTTTCACTTTCTTTTATTTTTGTGTATGAGTGACGTCTCTTCTCTCTCTTTTATGTGTTTTTTTTACTGTGCTTATGTGTTGTGTTTTTGCGTGTATTTCATTTTATGTGTTCACTTGTGTGGTTTTTTTTCATTTTGGACCAACCTCTCAGTTACCTCGATCCCTATGGTAACATGGACAAGGTTTATTTCTGCTAGCCAGCTTAGCATTATTATTATTATTATTATTATTATTATTATTATTATTATTATTATTATTATTATTATTATTATTTTGAGTTCTTTAGTGTGTTCAGAGATTTTTGTGTTTGTGTGGTGTTTGTGAAGTGGTGTTTGCTCGTAATCCTGTATTTTGTTTTGTTGCCTTTGTTTTTATATTGTATATCAATCAGTTCAGTGGCCCTTCAGGCAGTCAGATCCGTTGTAAATATTTTGTAAATAAATTTAAAGTAAGTGTACTTATATTTATTTAATTTAACAAGCACACACCTAGAACGTCGTTGTTGAAGTTATAATAGTTCTCTCCTCTGATACGAGCTGTAACGTATCAAGGAAGGGGCGGTGAGTTTGAGAGGGTGCGTGTGACAATATATATATATATATATATATATATATATATATATATATATATATATATATATATATATATATATATATATATATACGTTATATGGCGAATTTTGATGTATTTGCCTGTAGCGCGTTTCCTAGATTTTCAAGACATGCTTCGCTAAGATTTTTTTTTCTGCATCATATCCATACAATTCATGATTTTGGTGGGTTAAGCCATCTTGTTCTCGAACCGTCGCTCGCCAGTTCGAAGCATTCAAGACAGCACGGTGTGATGTGGCCCGGTCAACCACAAGCGATGACGCAACGTATGGCGTGATGTGGGTCGACCAATCAGCAATGACAAGAGTTGAACTTGTGGCATGCAGTAGAGAAGCAGACTAGTGTACACCACACAGTCAACCCAACAACATATATTCCTTGTACTGCCTGTTGACCTGTGTAACTACAGCAGTAAAAATTGTTATCTACCGATGAGTTTATATAACACTACCGCTACTGTAGTGACCCCGGAAATCCAAAACGGCCTCTTTTTGGATTCCATCATACATTGAAGATAAGAGATCGAACAACATAATGGAGTTGCACTCAAACTGCCCACCTTCTGAACAACGTAACCGCAAGTATGGTTTCAACAGACAGAAGCCAAGTTTCATATCCGTCAGATAAGTGTCGACACCACCAAGTACTACTGTGTCGTCAGTGATCTGGACCAAGAAACTGCAGTCCGAATCGTCGATTGCCTGCCCAAGCCACCAGCCAATGACAAATACGAAGGAATCATGATGCTCCTTAACAAAACCCACGGTCTCAGCCGCTGCGACAGAGCGGGAAAACTACTCTACATGCATGGGCTTGGTGATCGTAAACCATCCATGTTAATGAACGACCTAATCTCCCTGATGGTTGGAGACAGGTCCTGCCTCATCTTTGAGCAAGTCTCCCTCGAGCAGATGGGTGAAGACATGCGTTGCTTCGCTTCTTGGTGATGGGGACCTCTCCAATCCCCAAAGATTGGCAGGTCGTGCAGACATACTGTGGCAAGCAAAGCAGCACGAGGGAGCCGCTATCAGCCGGGTAACGACTCTACCTCAACTAGTAAAACGGGTGGTCAAGGGAGCAGGAGCAACGGTGACCTCCAACAACGCCAACAAGGCTCAATGGTGCATGCAGTTGTCGGCCTCTCTGCAAGCATCCGGGAAACGCTATAGCCGGCCGCCTGTAGTGGCAACTGCGGCCGGCCAAAAACTCCTTTACATCTGGACTTTTGACTTTACAACCTTAAGTTATGGAAAGTTCAGTGCTTGGTTTGCTGGCCGCCTCCAACAACGAGTACGCCAAGATCCTAAACCAATTTCAGGATATCTTAACTCCCGGGTTCACCACTAGCTCTAAGTACAGCGTACAGCATCACATCCTCACCATCAGTCCACCACTCCATGTGCGTGCACGCAGGCTTCTCCCAGACAAGCTTCAGCTGGTGAAAGAGAAATTTTGCAAGATGGAGGAAATGAGCATAGTGCTCAGATAGCCCGTGGGCGTCTCCTCTTCATATGGTCTTTGAGGTGTCAGGGGGCTGGAGACCTTGTGGAGACTACAGCTGTCTCAACCAAGTCACAACACCCAACTGATATCCTGTCCCTCACTTCACTACAAATCTGGAAGGTGAAGATTTTTTCATAGATCGACCGGGTACGTGGCTCTCACCCATTTTGTCTTTTTGAGTACCTTCGAATACCATTTGGTCTTACAAACGGTACCCAAACTTTGAAACGCTTCATGGATTCTGTGGTCAGAGAACTTCCTTTCATGTTTGTCTACCTCGATGACATCCTCGTTGCCAGCCGTTCCCGCCACGAACACCGCACACACCTGCAAAGAGTTTGTCAGAAGCTGAACGAGAATGGACTGGCTATCAATCTTATTAAATGTCAATTTGGCCTGAATTCCATCGACTTCCTCTGACATCGCAGCAACCAGCATCGGGCAGTCCTACTTCCTCATAATGTAGAGGCTATTATGAAGTTTGCTAGATCTGTTACCATTAAAGGACTACAAGAGTTTGTCGGGATGATTAACTTTTGCCACCGCTTTATACCAGCTGATGCCAGAATACTTCAGCCATTCTTCAAATGGCTAGCAAACCGAAAGAGTTCATTTGAGACAAAGAGATAATGACCGCATTTAACAACGCTAAGCAGGCACTGGCAAACTCAACATTGCTCGGCCACCCAAGGCCCAATGCTCCTTCAGCCTTCACAGTGGATGCATTTGGTATAGCAGTGGGCGCAGTACTTGAACAACTGACCAATATTTGTTGGCAGCCTCCTACTTTCTTCAGTTCCCATCTGAGAGTCCCAGAGGAAAAATACAGTGCCTTTGTCCGTGAGCTGATGGCCCTGCACCTGGCCGTCCGACACTTTCGTTACTTCATTTTTTTTTTTTTCTATGTAGAAAGGGAGGCGGCTGAGGGCAACAAAAATAAAACAAAATAGCCCACTTTACTGCCGGTCCCTGGAGAGTCAGGATTCATGTTCCAAAAGAATGGGATAAGTGTCTTGATACCTCTCTCTTGAAACAGTTCAAGTCATAGGCAGGTGGAAATATAGAGGCAGGCAGAGAGTTCCAGAGTTTACCAGAGAAAGGGAAGAAAGAGTGTGAATATTGGTTAACTCTTGCATTAGGGAGGTGGACAGAATAGGGGTGAGAGGAAGAAGCAAATCTTGTGCAGCGAGGCCGCGGGAGCAGGGGAGGCACGCAGTTAGCGAGATCAGAAGAGCAGTTAGCATGGAAGTAGCGGTAAAAGAAAGCAAGAGAGGCAACATTGCGGCGATGAGAAAGGGGCTGAAGACAGTCAGTCAGAGGAGAGGAATTGATAAGACGAAAAGCTTTTGATACCACCCTGTTCAAAAGAGCTGTATGAGTGGAGCCTCCCCAAACATGTGAGGAATACTCCATACATGGGCGGATGAGTCCCCTGTATAGAGTTAGCAGTTGGGGAGGTGAGTAAAACTGGAGGAGACGGCTCAAAACACCTAACTTCATGGAAGCTGTTTTAGCTAGAGAGGAGATGTGAAGTTTCCAGTTTAGATTACTAGTAAAGGATAGACCAAGAATGTTTAGTGTAGGAGAAGGGGACAGTTGAGTGTCACTGAAGAAGAGGGGATAGTTATTTGGAAGGTTGTGTCGAGTTGAGAGGTGGAGGAATTGAGTTTTTGAGGCATTGAACACCACTAGGTTTGCTTTGCCCCAATCAAAAATTTTAGAGAGATCAGAAGTTAGGCGTTCTGAGGTTTCCCTGCATGAGCTGTGTACTTCCTGAAGGATTTGTCGTCTATGGAAAGACGTGGAAAAGTGGAAGGTGGTATCATCAGCATAGGAGAGGATAGGGCAAGAAGTTTGGTTTAGAAGATCATTGATGAATAATAGGAAGAGAGTGGGTGATAGGACAGACCCTTGAGGAACACCACTGTTGATAGATTTAGGGGAAAAACAGTGACCGTCTACCACAGCAACAATAGAACGATCAGAAAGGAAACTTGAGATGAAGTTGCAGAGAGAAGGATAGAAGCCATAGGAGGGTAGTTTGGAAATTAAAGCTTTGTGCCAGACTCTATCAAAAGCTTTTGATATGTCTAGGGCTACAGCAAAAGTTTCACCAAAATCTCTAAAAGAGGATGACCAAGACTCAGTCAGGAAAGCCAGAAGATCACCAGTAGAGCGGCGTTGACGGAAGCCATACTGGCGGTCAGATAGTAGATTGTGAAGTAATAGATGTTTAAGAATCTTCTTGTTGAGAATAGATTCAAAAACTTTAGATAAGCAGGAGATTAAAGCAATAGGACGTTAGTTTGAAGGATTAGAACGGTCACCCTTTTTAGGAACAGGCTGTATGTAGGCAAACTTCCAGCAAGAAGCGAAGGTAGATGTAGATAGAGAGAGTTGAAAGAGTTTGACTAGGCAAGGTGGAAGCACGGAGGCACAGTTTCGGAGAACAATAGGAGAGATCCCATCAGGTCCATAAGCCTTCTGAGGGTTAAGGCCAGCGTGGGCATGGAAAACATCATTACGAAGGATTTTAATAGGTAGCATGAAGTTGTCAGAGGGGGGGAGGAGAAAGAGGAACAAGCCCAGAATCGTCCAAGGTAGAGTTATTAGCAAATGTTAGAGCGAAGAGTTCAGCTTTAGAGATAGATGAGATGGCATTGGTGCCATCCGGTTGAGCTAAAGGAGGGAAAGATGAAGAGGTAAAGTTGTTGGAGATGTTTTTGGCTAGATGCCAGAAGTCTCGAGGTGAGTTATATCTGGAAAGATTTTGACACTTTCTGTGAATGAAGGAGTTTTTGGCAAGTTGAAGAACAGATTTGGCATGATTTCGGGCAGAAATATAAAGCGCGTGAGACTCAGGTGATGGAAGGCTCAAGTACCTTTTGTGGGCCACCTCTCTATCATGGATAGCACGAGAGCAGGCTGTGTTAAACCAGGGTTTGGAAGGTTTAGGTCGAGAAAAAGAGTGAGGAATGTACGCCTCCATGCCAGACACTATCACCTGTTATGCGCTCAGCACACAGAGACGGGTCTCTGTCACGGAAGCAGTAATCATTCCAGGGAAAATCAGCATAATACCTCCTCAGGTCTGCCCAACTAGCAGAGGCAAAATGCCAAAGGCACCTCCGCTTTGGAGGATCCTGTGGAGGAATTGGAGAGATAGGACAAGATACAGATATGAGATTGTGATCGGAGGAGCCCAACGGAGAAGAAAGGGTGACAGCTTAAGCAGAAGGATTAGAGGTTAAAAAAAGGTCAAGAATGTTGAGCGTATCTCCAAGACGATCAGGAATACGAGTAGGGTGTTGCACGAGTTGCTCTAGGTCATGTAGGATAGCAAAGTTATAGGCAAGTTCACCAGGATGGTCAGTGAAAGGAGAGGAAAGCCAAAGCTGGTGGTGAACATTGAAGTCTCCGAGAATGGAGATCTCCGCAAAAGGAAAGAGAGTCAGAATGTGCTCCACTTTGGAAGTTAGGTAGTCAAAGAATTTTCTATAGTCAGAGGAGTTAGGTGAGAGATATACAGCACAGAAAAATTTAGTTAGAGAGTGACTTTGAAGTCGAAGCCAGATGGTAGAAAACTCAGAAGATTCAAGAGCGTGGGCACGAGAGCAAGTTATGTCGTTGCGGACATAGACGCAACATCAGCTTTGGAACGAAAATGAGAATAGAGAAAGTAGGAGGGAACAGAAAAGGGGTTACTGTCAGTTGCCTCAGACACCTGTGTTTCAGTGAGGAAAAGAAGATGAGGTTTAGTGGAGGAGAGGTGGTGTTCTACAGATTGAAAATTAGATCGAAGACTGCGAATGTTGCAGAAGTAGATGGAGAAAAATGTGAGGGGGGTGTCAAGACACTTAGGGTCGATACCGGAAGAGCAGTCCGATCTGGGGACATTTATGGTCCCCTCCCCAGAGGGGGACTCCGAGGCTGGTGTAGGAGTCGCCATATTTAGAAATAATTTTGAGTGAAGGATGTGTGTGTAATTCGGTGCATGTAGTTTTGTGTGGAGGGGGAGGTTGTCTTGAAAGCAAAGATTTCATAGTCTTCCCTGACTGACATTCACCTTCGCCAAAGTGTCCGGTCCTTTGTGAGCTCGACATCAGCGGCATCTAGCCTATATCTCCGAGAACACTACTAATATCCAGCACATTGTGGGCAAGAGTAATCAGGTCGCAGATACCCTATCCCGCACAGCCATCAATGGCCTGTCCCCAGGCATCGACTACCTACACGGCCTTGGCTATTGCTCAGAGAAAGGATGTCTATCACACTTCCATTTTAGGACTGGTGTTGGAAGATGTGCAATTTAATCCTACTGACTCAACTCTCCTCTGCGATGTGTTTACTAGACAATAGAGGCCCATCATCTCTGCTGACTGGCGTCGTTGGATTTTCAACATGATCTACAATACAATTTAGCTGATCCGTCGATCCAAACAACAAAGCACTGATATCATCTAAATTCATGTGGAATGGGTTGCGCAAGCAGGATGGCAACTAGGACAAAACATGCATCTCCTGTCAAACCTCCAAGACTGAGCAGCACATCAAGGCACCATTCTAAGACTTTACTCTGCCAGACCGGCGTTTAGACCTCGTACATGTCGACATAGTTGGGCCATTGCTCCCTTCTAGAGGTGTCACATTCCTGTTCACCATCGTGAACAGGTTCACAGGATGGCCGGAAGCCGTCCTACTCGCTGATACCTCCACTGTGACATGTGCACGTGCCTTCATTACTCATTGGATCGCCTATTTCGGCAATGCCCATTGACATCTCCAGCAGGGGCTCCCAATTCTCATCCTGGCTCTGGACCGCAATGTGGCAGCTGCTTGTTACCCGGCTTCACCATACAACAGCTTATCACTCACAAGCAAACGGGCTTGTGGAACGTTTTCACAACAGATGAAAGCCTCCCTCAGGACAAAGCTCACTGGCCCACACTGGATGGACGATTTGCCATGGGTCATGTTCGGCATACGCACTGCACCGAAGGAAGACCTAGGAACTTCTTCCATGGAAACCAGGAGCTGCCTACACCCCTGCTAAGGTGTCTACTTGGGAAAGTGGGCAGGTTATTTCCTGTCCCAACATCCAGACATGGCCTCAAATCTACTTATGTCCCACTGACTCTTCAAAACTGCCAGTTCACGTTCCTTCGACGAAGTTCAGTCCGTACATCGTTACAAAAGCCTTACGAAGATCACTTCAGAGTATTGCAAAATGATTCCATGGCTTTCATAATCGACATAGACAGAAGATCTTAAACCGTCGTCGTGGATCGAGTTAAACCACCACAACCCCGTTGCAGAGGGCAGCCATCTTCACAACCCAAGCTACTCCTATCTCAACCAGCTCCATGTACAAGTTGCAGAACCCCACAGCAGAGGGCGGCCACCTTTACAACCGAAGCCACGTTCATCTCAACCAACAACAATAACAAGATCCGGCCGCCTAAGTTGATCTCCTGATCGACCTTCCTACTCCGGTTCTGGAGGGGAGGGGCTATGTGTCGGGTCAAGCCACCTTGATCTCGAACCGTCGCTCGTCAGCTCGAAGCATTCAAGATGGCATGGTGTAATGTGGGCCGGCCAACCACGAGCGAGCGCGCCACGTATGGTGTGATGTGGGTCGACCAATCAGTGACAACAGGAGTTGACCTCGTGGTACGCAGCAGAGAAGTAGACCAGTGTACACCATACAGTCAACACAACAATATACATTCCTTGTACTGCCTGCAGACCTATGTAACTATAGCAGTAAAAATTGTTGTTCACTGATGTGTTTATAAGGCACAACACGATACAATATAAAGCAAAATACAACAAATGTAGTAATGAAAACTAATATTCTGCAGCTATTCCTTTTATTAAACAGAAAAACTTGACATTTCGTAGTACTGTTAGACATGGAATTTGTTGTGTTGGGTAGTTTTGCTTAAAAAAATCGGAATCTGTATTTATTGCCACATGATACAAGTATTGAGTACGTAAAGAAAGGTGGATGTATGACCCATACTTTATGAAACCCAAGTAAATGGGAGTTCACAAGTAAATATAAGCAGTGATAGGCCGCAACCAACGCCATACATGATGAACACGCCTTCTAGGTGCTCCAGGCTGAATGAGACACGTTTTTCACCTGGAGATTCACGGGAAGAATCCATAGAATCGCTGGCTGCTGTCCTCTTTTCCTGCACATAAAAATATATATAGTCAATCATCCCAAACTTTTGCACACACACACACCCACAA